>CAJVPI010000119.1:0-51974 GCA_910592345.1 Paraglomus brasilianum
TTGAGATATGAATTTTTGAACTCTTATGACTGAAACCCCGAAATATGTCATGGTAAAAACTTTGGTGTTTAGAAATTTTGCTGGAGACATCCAATCAAGCTGAAATTTTACAAGTTATTAGGTCTATATACAGCAAAATCTTCAAAGGTAATAAACGAGACAAGAGATGTATTAGAATAAGAGGATAAAGTTCTTTTGGTTTGATAACACCTCTCACTCTTACTCTTACAAGGGCAAATAAAACGTTTATCACAAATACAACAGATAGTATTTTACTTCTCACTTTCTGTGATTTTAAAAGATGATGCTGGGTCAATAAACTTTATATATTCCGATGTGAGTAAACCAAATACTTTTATTAAATCAGATTATTATAAGCTATGCACAATAATGACATTTATAAACTACAGTAGAAATTTATGCCATAAAACGTTTTTCAACAAGTCATCATAATCAATACATTATACTTCAGGCTTTGGTTTATTGGGTGTATGGGACTCCTTTGCCTCAACTATTGTTACTTTTCCAGGAAGGAATTTTTCTTTCTTGGCTCTTTCCATAATGTGCTTGAATTGAGAAACTGTGGAACACAACAATTTCTGCATGTCATAAGACAAAGAAAGTGAGTGTAAAATCTTAAGTCTTGAATTGGGATGGGATATTACCAACCTTAATTGGCAACGTAATGCGCGCAATTTTAGTTAGCTTCCAAATTTCATCATATGAAGTAAGGATATCAAACTTTCCCAATTCAAATGATGTGTAGAATCTGCCTCCTACATATACTATAAGGACAGCACAAAGGTAGAACCATGATGATGCAAAACCAGGCATAATTAATTTGTTACAAGCATTTAAAACTTGTTTTGAAAGTGCTCCTCCACTTTATATCTGAGTGTTTTTAATACCTTAAGAATGTCTGAAAATTCTTGGTGTTGTTATCTACTTTAGAGCCTGCACATAGAGAGAATTCTCAGTCATATGATATTAATATTATTGCTTTACTTCAGGATCAAGTTTTCATATATTCAATCATAATCAATGAGGGCGTTTTTTGATGAACTAATAACTAATATATTTTATTACTGAGATTCAGATTTGGACATTTACTATTATACTATATATACTATATTAAAGTTTATATCAATTAGTCTCATTAATATTACCTTATCACAAAAATAATAGTAATATAAACTAAATCAATGTGGGATGGACAGTATTATAGTGATCAAAGTGAGGCCTTTCTGTCCTGTTTTAACAATTTTTATATTAAGGAACAAATTATTTTTTATTTACAGCTTATTTTATCAAAGATTTTATAAAAACCAAATCCTATTCTATTCATTCATTATTGATTTATTTGCACCATTAACCCATAAATTTATAATCACAAAATTGCAATTCATATTATAGTATTGTTCCTTCTAAATAGCTTTACAATGTTCAGACTGCCGCTCCATCTCTTCAATTTGTGCAAATAAAACCTTAATAGATGGTAATATATTACCTGTATTTGGTGTTGGCATAGGTGGATTAGTAAGTAAAGGTTGTGGTCTAACTATTGGTTGTGGGGATTTAGAGAAAATTAAAGATGGTAAATCAAGAAGAATGTCTGCCACAAATGTCTCATCAGTAGTGTACTGTTGTTCTAAGGTGGTTGAAAATGTCATTGGATATAAAGACTTATGATGAGACAGTTGTGTTGGATAGTATGATGGAAGGTGCAACAAATGCTCTGCAGCTTGATGATCATCTAATGTCATCCCTGTATCCATATCCGCAGAAGCTGTCTCAATGCTACTTGCTGTGACTGAACAATGTTCATCTTGAGAAGCTTGTGATGAAGTTTCAACTTCCATTCTGTTTCCATCTTCATCCTCTGACATTGAGAGATATGGACCTTCATAACTATTAAACTCATCAACCTCGTCATTATTCTCAACATTGTTAGTGTTCTTGTTTGTATCAATTGTCTGTAACTCTTCACCATAACCTGAATCACGGTGCTGCCTTCTTTTACTTTTTTTAGAGCGCATAACTAAATTAGTTGTCCTTGTGATACTTCTTGAGCGAAGGTTCGTTGATTGGTTTACGATTTCATTCGTAAAATCACGAAGAATGTTGATCTCCGAACCTTTTGTTGTTACTGACCTTGGTTATTAAGAAAGATTACAATTAGCTATAATTAATTACTGTTAATATATACAAATCAACTGTACAATTAGCTTACTTTCGCATCTCAACCACTCTCTTAACAATGGCAGCATATTCGTCTGCATCCATTGTTGCAGCATCATTAGCATCTCCCAACAATCGCATTAGTTCTGCATCCCAAGCTCGAGACTTCTTCAACACCTGAATATGTGAGGAGATTTGTTTGTGTGTTCTCGTTACGCCCATTTTCGAATAAATGTAATCTGCCAGCAACTGATTCCTGCCATATGGACGGCCATCGACGTATGGTTTTCTTAGACCTATATTTGGAATAGCCTTGAGTGCCGCAATGAACACTTCTTCCAGCTCCGGCGGCCAGATCTGGTTCTTTGAGGCTGCTAACGTTCGGGCGGGAGTCTCTCTTAGTGAACTGCGACGGGCATTCTCGTTTGACATTGCTTTAGGTAATGCAGAATGTAAATGTCGTTTGAGCGGAGCTGAGTTTGGAATAAAATTCTAGCGCCGGGCGGGTTTTATTATAAATTGATTGTAGCTAAGGGGATCGGGAAGTTTGAAGTAAGGCTGGATTCAGTCGCTCAAAACGGGATGGCCAACGTCGGTTTATGACCAAAGAGTAGAGGGTGAGAGGTCACGCGGAAGAGGAGTATTTAAGGACATTCGACAGATCTCTTTGGTCGCGTATTGTCTGCTTACAAACGCGCCATTTGTTGTTAGGTTGGTCTTTGAAATACATCAGCGATAGTAAAGAAACTGTTTATTGTAAACAACCTCGCGAGAAGAATTGCTTAAATATTTATTCTCCTAATAACGTGTTCACGAATAGGATGACGCGTACAAATTGTGACACCGAAGATCATTGTGCTCGGTATACCTGATGACGCGAAGAACGCATCCCGAAATATTAAAATTTGTTTCTTAGTAGACCAAGGAACTCGCCCTCACTATTACCGGTCAAGTACTGAATTGGTTATGCTTTATTTATTCTCTCCAATAATAAATGGTTATAATTCTCTTTAATGTGCTAGAAAACCGATTACAATGCAATAATCTATGGCTTCAATATACATTGTTCTCTATGAACTCTGCTTATTCCTTTTACAGTTGGGAACATGCATCGATCATTATGTCAATCTATAGTCTATTATATTTCGTTCATATACATTGTATTAAAATAAAATCTGCATAGGATATTAAAAATCTAAAGAATTTATACAAGAATGAAAATCAGTACTCGGTTACACACAGGTTGTAACCATATCTTTATTTCAGATCAGTATGCCAAACGTCTCCTGAACGTATGTGCAAGATCAAGAAAGTTCATGCAGAGATGACTTTATTTCAACGGAAGAAATTCTCGCAGCAAGCGAGCAGGGGTTCACACCGTCGAATTAATTATGAAGTGATTGTGTGCTGTTGGCCTTTGCCGGTTTATAATTTACATTGATATAATCCTTACGACTATGTAATCTTTTTCGCTATACACATAATTATCATGTAGGGGCGAATGTAGAAAAACTGTTTGGAGCCCCATCATATGGATTCCATTCAATAGCCTTTCCTTCTTCATCAGCATATTCCCAGAACTCTTCCGACTTTACATCAGTAGCAATCACCGTACATTTGTAATGTAACGGGTCGTATGCACATGCTATCGGGTTATCACACAGACCGAGTTCCTTGCAGAGAATTGGATGAGATGAATATTGACTCAGCATCATATCGGCAGCTTGAGCTATCTTGTTGACATTGTCATCCAGTATAGACCACCAGGAAGACTTGTCCGTTATTGATTTGTCTGGTGTTAGTTCGCCAATCTGAAGCATCTTGGCCGCTAAGAATACTGCTGCACTAGCAATAGTCTTCGCTTTAACAAACAGACATAAAGGTCCGTAAAGACTGTTATCAATAAGAGCCCACGCGCGTGTTTTAAGAATGTCCTTTGGTTCTTGATTTTTCAAATAATCAATAGCATATGCCAATGTCTGATATCGAAATAATTCGGATGTTGGATCACAATCAGCAAAATACCGTTTATAATTTGCATATTCCGGTCCATCGGGTTGATTTGAAGCACCCTTCGATGCATCGTCAGCATTATTAAGTTCCGGTGGAGTCGCCTCGCCTTCTTCGTGACCAGGCTTAATACTATCACAATGTATTCCAGTTGATTGAGTCTTGCATGTATTTTTGCTATTCCTTGTATCACCCCCATTTTTTTCAGTCGCAGTTTCCTTGCCAGCCTTTACCAAAGCATCACTATTCTGTTGTATTATGTCCTCTTGTCGAACACTGATTGGTGTTACTTCTCCATCCTCTGTCTTAATTAACTCAATGTCCTTTATTGATTCATTCGACTTTACAGAATCGGCATCCCCATTAGACGTATTCAGTCCAATATTCCTACACCCAACACCATTCTCATGTTTACTTGCATCATGACTCTTATCATCGATACTCTTATCGCTCCTACCCGGCCCGTTTTGCACAAGACTATGTGAGGCAAGCCATTTCTCAACCATCTCCTTCTGAGCTGAATCCTTCGCATAGAAATCATCAATGTGTTCAATTTTGACCATATCGTTCGTTATCTTTAGCGAATCCACCAATGCTAGCACAAATAAGTATGGATGCTCCACGCTCAAATCAAAGTTCAACGTCGCCATTACGACTGGTTCTCTCTTTCTTATTGTACTATTCCACTTCTCACACTCCTTCGGATCATCCCATGTATCTTTCTTGTGTGCTCTTCGCGCGCAGATTGTCGCTACATGTGCTAGTCGACGAGTACTTTCTTCCGTCTTGCACGATAGAAAAAGGCACGTTCCTGCTATATCATAATGATGAAAATGTGCTAATGACTCACGCATGTAGAATCTATGAAAATAGATACAGGCTGTTGCCAACACTATCTTATGCAATTTTAAATCGTGCGCACAGTCATGTATGAACTTAATGCCTTTCGATCGACGGATCAACTCTTCGGTGGAATTAATACCATCTCGACGAGACGGAGTTTGCCGGAAGTGAGTTGTGCTGAAAAGCCACTGCACATCATATGCCTCTTGAAAATTTGTCTTATTGGCTTTCGTTTCCGCAGGATCGCTCGGTGAACCATCGTCCGATCCAAATGCTTTAAATTCGGATTCACTCTTTTCTTTAGGCGTTAATTCGTCTTTAATCTCGTCTTCTATCTCCAGCCCTTGATCCTCCACCACCAAAAGTTCTTCTTCCTTCGTTTCTCGACGCTTGTTTGGTCGGACATCATTTCCCTCACTCTTTCTTTTTTTGCCTGTTTTGACAGACGTACATTCTGATGACAAACTGTCTGGACTTGCAAAAGGAGGTGACCCACCACCAGAGCTATGTGGAGATGTCATTTCGATCGCAAAAGTCGCTGAAAAAATTTCAGTTTTTCTTTCCAAGCTGTCCCCAGAGAAGAGGTATATTCACGTGAACCGCAGATGATCGACCAATAAGACGAATGCAGATAATTTTTTGCGGGTTTCTCGAATTCTTTTGCAATACAAGCGTTGAATATGCAAGCATTGCACAGATCGCGAGCGCTTATTTGCTTCTTAAAGAACAAGCCTGCTTTACGAAGATTCCGTGTCACCAATAGTTTGAATATACATTCCCGCTCACCTTTATTACAACAGACTGCACTGTGGACGACCGTTCCAGTACGGTATGCAACGTCACTTCCAGACCAACCACAGTTTGATTTGTCCAATCCACTATTAGTCAAGATTGCAAGCAATCCAGAATTAGTGTCTACTTTGCAAGAGTTTGCTGAATTATTACAGACAAAGGGAATCGACGTTACAAGTGGGGAACCTCCACCTATTACAGAAGCAATGAAACTTTTTTCTGATCCACAGGTCAGAGAAGTTTCTGGCAGAATTGCACGCGGTTTACAAGCTGTTGGAGTCCCATTAGATCCACAAGCGTTGATGGCAATGATGCCAAAACATACGACGAACGTTCACGCAACTGAAAAACTGGAAAGCACATCTTTCCAGCAATTGGAAGAGAAAGTTTCAGAAATAGATCATGATATTTTGGGGAGTGAACAGAAAATTTTAGAGAAAGAACAGGATATTTTAAAGAAAGAGCAGAAGATTTTAGAGAAAGAACAGAAGGCTTTAGAGGAAGAGCAGAATGTTTTAGAGAAAGAACAGGATATTTTGGGGAAAGAGCAGAAAGTTTCAGGAGTAGAGCAGAAAGTTTCAGGAGTAGAACAGAAAGTTTCAGAGGTAGAACAGATGGGGACCATTGGGAAATTTACGACTAAGATCAAATCCTTCTTCAACTCATTATTTTGATTCATTTCACTATCATACATGTTTCATAAATCAAGGACTTTCTCAATCTATCATCTATTCAATTCTCTAACATATCTAATATCTGGGTTTATTTTATTCACCCTACATCAGACTAACCTGCTTGTTTAATTTTTGATAGCTTCTAAGTGCACATCAATTACCCATCATAATGTTGTATAAAAGTTCCTTGTCCATACAATGGCTCTATTTTTTATCAACTGATTTGTTCAACATGATATATGAATGTTTATCAAGCTTATTACTATATTTGCTATGAATATGAATACCACATGTGTCTTATTACAAATGCCAGCCTACATGGCTATTCCTCCACATATCAATACAGAACTGACTTGTTATCCTATTACAAATATAATCTAGAGAACTTGCACAAGCATTAGTGATGCAGTGATTGCAGCCGCATGTGAGAAATTGTTATTTGCATTATTTGAGATTAAAATTGTATCAGGTAATGTAAAATGCTCTTACTCTCGTGGTAAGATTGCGAATATTACTCGGGTGACATCCTACCCATCGATTGGATGATCATGGATCAGTAGAATGTAAACAACGTGCCATCACCAACGAAGTATTATTATTATGTAACGTGGTTATATATATACAGCACTGTTCAAAAGTAGTTCGTGGCAGGAACGAGTAAATGCTTTGAAATTTCCTTGCGTATAGTGTAACACAAATACTGGATGTTTGGAGAAGACATTTGAATTTAGGATTTGTGAAATACTGTACGCAAGGAAATTTATAGCTTGATGGATACTCAAACCCAAAACCATTAATGAATATCCCTATACTTGATTACGCTAGTGAACTCTATTCATACATTATTGTTATTGACGCCTTATTTTTTTTCTTTAATGACCTATTCTTGAACTGCTTTTCTCTGGTCATTTTTCATAAATCGGTTTCTCGTCGATAAAAGTTACCCAGTGTAGCGAATTTGAGTGTGCACTTTGTTAAATGAAAAGTTTGAGTTTAGTCAGATCTCCTGTCGAATAAAGTTTCCCACAAGTTTTTAATCTTTAGCGAATAGCGTTTCTCACTGTACAATTCACCGAGTTTTAGATTCCCTAGTTATTTCAAACTTTTGATTTATATCGCAGATTAAAATAAGTTTTATAATGAAACAAAGGGCCGATGACGAGTCCAATCAACGGCTGCTTGAAGTTCCAACGTGTACTCAGATGCTCGCCGTCGTTTTTCCTACGGGGGACGCGTGCGCATGTAGTTGTCGTTTTAATATTGTGGTCGGACGTCACATTATAGGCGCTTTTAAGTCATGTGAAATGTTCGGTGACCGTTATTTTGGTACATTCTTTCCCTTCGGCAAGCGGTCCAAGGTGGCTTGATTATAAAGATAATGAGGCTTTCATTCATTCCCTCGTGGTTCTTGGCTAGAACTTTGACGACCCTTATACCGTCTTGATAAATTAAGGAGCAACACTGTAATCTTTCCGTCCATAATAATAGTGAAATCATTTTTTACATGATTGTTTTATACGAAAAGCTAAATTTATTTAAAATTAGGAGAAATGGACAAAAGGTATATCAAAAAAGTTATACGGCAATTAATATTAGTAGTCAAATAACGAATTACGTGACTTTTGAGACGCGATGTATTTAAAAATTCGTATCTCCACATATATCCAAGATATTCTAGCAAATTTTTTTCTAAAAAATGTAGCAATGGTAATGCTTTGAAATGAGTGAAAGTTATTTTATCATGTCCGACAATTTAACAAAAAAATGTCCGTAACGTATAAAATCATCAATTTATTACCCAAAATATGTGCCTTAGTAAAAAATTTGTCGTCATATAAATGTACACAAATTTGATAGATTAATTAGAACTAATGCTGGTTTATTTGGTCCAAATTTCAGAATATTTGCATCATTACTTGTTGAGTAATTTAAATTTAATCTCTTTTTTATCGATTGTATACATTTGGTAGGTCAGTTAGTGTATATGGAAAAAGTACTCATGTACATCTTGCACAGTACATGCCATATTCTCTTTCCGGCGAACGTCTCCCTGATTGTTGTTCAACCTTCTGCTACGCGTCATCTTCCGTCCATCCGTTATCGTTCAATCTCTACTGCGCTTCCATATCGCATCAATCCACCATCCCTCAAACGTCTCGCCAGACATCCACTGTATTACCTCCTCACACCATCCCATATCGATAGATTCTCAAACCTCCAATCAAGCATCCATCAGTTCCAGCCGTGCGAAATTAGGTGTTTCAAGGAGAGGGAAGGAGATAATTGTCAGTGAGGGTTCGTGACCATGTTCATGTTGGTTTATTGTGAGTTAACGGAGGGCATAGAACATGTATTTTAGCGAATCATGTGGTTTTTATTCAGCAAATTTCAGTATTCAAAAAAAAGTTTCTATTGACATCTTACAGTATTAGTGTTCCTCGCTGCTTAATTAATCATGCCAGAAGGGCTTGTTTTACATTTTGTGTTGTGACATGAACATTTCTAATTTATTTGGTGCCGATTTTTCTTACTATAATGACAGTATAATAGCAACCATTTACAAGTCATCAGATGCATTAGCATTTCATTCTATCATTATCGCATTCCGATTGATAAAACCATTCATCTAACTGTTTGTAATGTTGACTGTCTTGTACCCCTGATATATCAAATTATAGTATACAATTTGCGCAGGATGATCTTCAGCAATGGATTGTAACTGCATCGGAACTATATACTGACTTCTAACATTGGTTACATGCAAGTCATTAAATGCTGCAAAGTTATGTAATTTTAAGTCACAGTCATCATTCTTGAGCCATTGCTCGCCGTCTCAGCGCTCGTTCTTTAGCGGCAGCTATAGCTTCTATTCTTCTATTCTTCTCTTCATTTATATCATCAATAGACTTAACTGTCATCTTTACTTTGTCTTTATCTTGACTACTGACAGGATCATTTTCAGACATATCGTCGTTCTGACCACTCTCCTTATTGGCCACTTCACTGCCATCCAATCTCGTTTTGGGCAGTTGTTTAAACAAACTCATTTTCTCCTCAACCCAATTATATCTAATCTTACTTACTGTCTTCATTAATGCCTTATTAGTATATACAATGGCATGATAGATAAGCCAATCCAGGCTCTCAATTTTGACCACCTTATTTTCAGGATACAATGCAGACGTTGGTGAGATATGTAATGCTAATAGGGACGAGTTAGAATCAACAGACTCTGATGCAGCTCCAGATGCGTAGTGGTAAAATACCGGTCTATGGGGATGCCGCTTGCTTAGGTGAATATAATAAGCCGTCGCAAGTGACTGCAATATAGGTTCTGGATCATACTTTGTTTCTCTATAATACGTCTTCCGCTTCTTCCTAGTTCGCTCTTCATCGTTGCTATTTTCATTACGTCGACAACTAATTATCGGTAATCCATTCTTTTCCATTATATCCTGAATTTGTTCACGAACGTTCTTTGCTATTGACAGTGCGCGGTGATTCAGGTACCTTTCTCTGCACCAATCAATATCATGCCCACAATCGCGATACGCTTCAAAGATATTCAGCAGGGTCATGTGATCACCAGATGAATGATAGAATTGTTTACGTGCTTCTTCTGCAATCATCTGCTTCTCCTCGTTCTTAGGCGAATGAAACACTTCCTCGGCAGATAACATAGAAACAATGATCACTATTTCTCTACTGCAATTAAATTCCTTGGCACTGGAAATCAATACTCTGGACAGAAACGGGTTCAGAGGAAATATCGTCATCAGGTCACCCAAACTTGTTAATCTACCGCTCGCATCGATAGCTTCCAATAAGAATAATTGCCTCAATGCGTTGGTTACAAGCAGAGGATCGGGTGGGTCAATGAATTCAAAGTTGATAATATCCTGAATACCCATTTTTTTGAGACTTAATACAGTACCCAGAAGACTACTGCGTTGAATTTCGGGGATAGTCTCTTCGTCCATTTGCTCGTATGATTCTCGACAGTAAAGTCGATATGCTTTTCCGGGAGCAGTGCGGCCTGCGCGACCTGCTCTCTGGGTCGCTGCTGCTTGTGAAATGGGAACCACCAGAAGAGCATCCATTCCGGTATTAGGATCATATGACTTCTGCTTGACGAAACCAGAGTCTATTACATACCTACGAAAAGGGAAAAAAAAAACCATTAGTATAAGGTTAAATGCAAATTAAAAAATTTTTTTATTTTTAATCGCATGAAAACGTACTTAATCCCCGGTATCGTAACGGAAGTCTACAGAGAACAAGGATACGATTAGAGTGACATTGTCTAAGACATTCACATATTAATAATAATGTATAAAGTATATCTCTTACCTGAGCAATGTTTGTGGCAAAAACAAACTTTCTCGTGCCTTCAGGTGGTTCGTCAAATATAGCTCTCTGTTCCATCGTCTCCAAACTAGCGTATAAAGGATACACTACCATCGCTTTGACATGTTTCCCGTACCTAATATCACTCCTTCGCAAATGTCTGGCTTCCCGTTCTAAATCCCTACACGCCCTCTCAATATCGTTCTGCCCCGTCAAAAACACAAGCACGTCTCCTGGTGGCTCTTCTTGATGAATAAATAAGGCAGTGTCTACTGCACGTTCTATATAAGTAGACTTCAAACTGGAAATCTTGGCATCTCGATGATGATTAATCTCTACATGATACATTCGACCGGGGATGTCCATCGTCGGACATTTGTTGAAGAAGTCGGAGAATTTTTCGACGTTTAGGGTGGCTGACATGACCAAAATTTTTAATTCTGGACGCATTCGATAGGTTTGCTTAAGAAGACCAAACAAGACATCTGTTTCCACCGTCCTTTCGTGAGCTTTAATAAAAAGATGTAAGTGTTAAGCTGATTGGAAAAGAAAGCGATTACACAAACAGATAAATGCCATTATTCGTGTCGACTCATACCTTCATCGACGATAATAACATCATAATTCGACAGTTTGGGGTCTGTTGTAGCTTCTCGCAGAAGAACGCCGTCGGTCATATATCGAAGACGAGTCTTTGTAGAGGTGCAGTCGTCAAAACGGATAGAATACCCTATTTCATTTCCTAAACGAGTTCCATGTTCTTCGGAGACTCGCTTTGCGACAGTCATTGCTGCAATTCGTCTGTTATAACGTTAGTCTAATTTCCTTTGCTTTAATCGAACAGTCATGGTTGATTACTAACCTTGGTTGAGTTACGCCTATTAAGCGACATTCCGGAAAGTTTTCTAGAATATATTGAGGAATTTGTGTAGTCTTGCCCGATCCTTGAAGACGTTTGGATTGTTAGATCGATACGGATCATACTAAAGTATGATAGTTTTAGGAAGGCATACCTGTTTCGCCAGTGATCACGAGCAGGTTTTTTTTTTTGATTGCGTCTATTATTTGTTGTCTATATGGAAATATCTAAAAAATGACGTTATTACCAATAATCAAGTGCTTGAAAGGAACGTTGTTAATTTACCGGAAGTAATTCACGTTGCTTTTGTATTTTTGGATCAACCATCTTTTCTACACAACACACCGTCAGTCGGAGGGAGTTAGAGTATGGTACGGATCATCTACAACTCGAAATAAACTACCTAGCTTTCAAAACTCTAGGCTTTATATTAGAGAGTATAGAAAAAATTAATTCGTATGAATGATGGAACAGGATAAAAATCGCACACCGCATCATAATTTCAGAGGTTTAAATTTTGAATTCAGAGCATTTTATTGGGGATGTGTCATGTGATTAGATGATCTGCAGAACAAAAATTCTTACCTATTATACACAGTGACTCTCTTTATAGTGTATCAAAAAAATCTACTAGTAAAAAATTCTCAAAAATACACTATATCGAGAGTTATTGAAAATTTATTAGTAAATACACTATATCGGATAGCATTCATTATAGATGGTTTTGAACCTTTATCCACTATATCGCGATTTTAATTAGTCTCCACTATAAAGGAGGTACACTATAAAGAGAGCCACTGTGTAATTACTTTTGATAGTTCGGTTACAATTGCTAACTTATGTGGTGCGATATTGTATGATGAAGCATAAGATCTATTATGTTCTGCTTCTAGCGGTATACTATTTGCATAAAGCTTTCATGGGAATAAACTCAAAGCCTGTGGGCATGCTAAACGTCGATTAGTAGAGGTAGTCAAAGACCTCGCTCGAAAAGTTAAATCTCAAGGTCAATATACGGACGTGTATTGATCCGACAATAAATTAATATGTGAAAGACGCTTTTCTATTCCATTAACATTACATATTTATTTACATACTAATGCAATATGTATATATTTACATTGATAAAATGCCAAAATGTGCTATACACTGCTTGGATATCAGACACTCATGCTGGAGATAATCATCTTACTGACATATTAATAGCTCACATTTAAAACAATGTGTGGAAAGGCAGTTCATCAATCTTTTTTTGTTGTTGCATTCCTTGTTCTATTGTAGACCCATTGAGTAGGAAAATTACCATGTGTTAGTTCACATGTGATCTCAGAGTTGTTTTCACATGCAACTATCTAATCTCATTTTCTATGGTAAATAGCATCTTTCTTTTGTGTTAACAGATTATAATTACATTTCTGGGATAATACATAGCTTATTATTATTACTATTATTATTATTATTATTATTATTATTATTTACCATGGGTCGTAACGACGTAAATTGATGACGCATTCCTCCCAGATTTCTGCGAGGTGTTAAATTTTGAACAGAACAATCGCGGGCCTACCCTACCGTAAGTGCAGCAATATAATAATAATAGCAACGATAAATGTGAACACGTGAACAGCAGACCCAGTATATTACCAAGTGAGGCTTTTCGTTATGACTGCTGTAAGTTTAAGCCATCCTACAAAACGAAAAGGCGTAATGAATGTCATATACTCGTGGTCTTTATTAGGCGCTGTCATATACCAGTGACTATTATTATACTACAATAGGAACTGTATTGTTGGGTGAAAATGGTATTTATTTTTCATTGTTGAATTTAAAGATAATTCAATCCTAATGATCATTATGGATATCAATGATGTCAGGTACGCTCCTCACACCATTAATCATACTTCTTAAATTGAGTATCTGTCTGCTTCGCTAAGTATTATTGCGGGCAGGTTGAACTCGTCTTCAAGTCAAGATACACAACAGTGAACAACTATGAAATGCCCCTCTCAAAACTCAAACTCTTCTCCCCTCTCAAAACCCTTAAAAAATGGCTTCAGAAACAATGCCTGCTTCGCTAAGTATTATTGCGGGCAGGTTGAACTCGTCTTCAAGTCAAGATACACAACGGTGAACAACTATGAAATGTCCCTCTCAAAACTCAAATCTCTTATCCCCTCTCAAAACTCTTAACAAATTGCTTCAGAAATGCGCGCCGCTTTTTCTCAACGGCAATCACCAAAAACCAAGCGGTGGCAACCGTGTAATGTGCTGAGTCTCTTTCTAGTATTACATTTCAGAATCGCTCACTCTCTGGAACGGATGCGAGGGGGTTTCTATCAGTGTTGGGGGCGTTCGGCCTGGCCGCCAACCATATGATGGAAGAAAAAATCAAGCGTGTGACGGGGTCGCAATTCTTTTCGGTTTTCGAGACATAATGGATAGTAAACTCTATATTGAAATAGTAGAAAAACATCTCCCGAATGTTGGAGTGGAGGTTTTAACAGGACAATGATCTTAAACACACCGGTCGCATGGCTAAGAATTTCTTTAAAGAAAATGATCCAGAAATCATGGACTGGCCTTCTAACAGTCCTGACCTTAACCCTCTGGGCGATCGTCAAAAGAGAGACAGAAAGGCGCATGCCTAAGATCCTAATGAATTGGAGAGGATTATGGCGGAAGAATGGAATGTCATCCCAGTCAGCGTTCTAATTAATTCAGTAGTTCCATGAATCGATGATGTTGTGAAGAGGTTATTGAGAAAAATGGCGAATGAATATCTTATTCAATAAAATCTAGCTTTTATTTGATATACGATACATTCTTATGTGTGCAATATTAACAGAGCAACACATTGGTTTCAAGTTTTCCAATTTTTTTCTTCATACTGTATGTTATGGGTATTTATTTGTGTTGTGTGTTCACTTTGTCTGGTTTTGTTGAAGCATATCCATATTATCTGTGTTCTCAAGTAATAAAGATTCAACTATATGTCGGGATGAATATAAATTTAAAGATACATTCTTCAAAGTCACCGGATAAATAAAGTTGTTCCCTAAATGTACACTTTCTGATGCAGTTATCAAAATGATCACACTTGATTGACAAACACATTAATATTAAAATATGTTACCATTATTGTAAACTAATTTTCAATTATTAGACACCGTATCTATGGATGCATCTCTATGCTGTCAATGTTCAGTATTATTAGACAACTTAACGGTAATTACGCTCAACGCCCATCTAACATAAATTGTCCCTCTCTTCAGTAGAAATAAAAATCCCCTCTGGTTATTGAAATGCAACATCAAACTTTCGAGCGACAACTTTACCACCACCACTCGCAAATCCAGTACCTACAATCGAAATGCGTAAATGTAATGAACATGCAACAGGGATTCTAATCCACAAGTAAAGGCAATAATATACTTACCTTCACCCGACATATCAATTACATCTTTATCTTTGCATTTTACATCACACACAAAACATTTTTTCGATTTTTTTACAAATTTATCAACACACGAACTGCATATTACGTGTCCACATGGTTTCGTAACTGCAGAAGAAATAAATGCATCGGTGAATAGTTCAACCTCACTGTATTGCTAACAAGAATTAGAATATACCCACGTGATATTTTTATCGTGTTTGTCAAGGTTCGACGGCATGATGGACAGACAAATGACTTTGAATTTGCATCTTCAACTTCGGTCCACTTGGTCGCAATGAGTGCCTTGATACTGTTTTAATTTAAATAACAGCAGTCAGTCACAAGCTTACATAAAGAATATTCATTGCAATGACAAGCTTAACATTAAAAAACCTTATAGGATGTTCGGGATCACTAGCGGTACAAACAGTTCGCAATTTAATCGTCTGAACCTCGTCTGGATCAGCAGATGGAGTAAGTGAAGGCTAAAATAAAGAAATCAAAGAATTAATAATCAACAAATTACAAACATCAGCGATGATATTCCCATAGAAACATCACTCACCAACCAGAAGTTGGGCAATTTCGGCTTGGCAGCTTCTGCCTAGTAACAGGTAAAGCATTAGTTGACGCATTTGAAATAGTATTCTGTACAAATGTCACCCACCTTCTGTTCTTCCAGCCTCTTCAGTGCCTCCTCATGTTCCCGTTGAGCAATCGCTCGAAGTTCGTCCCCGTCAAGATGAAAATTTTGTTTTTTGTTGGTTCCTAAAAACATATTACATACGTAATAGACATATTTATCATATAACTCTCGCTTGTACTTATATTAGATCGCAGCTAGCGTCTGGATACCTACCTTCAATTGCCTCTCCTACTTCGTCAATATTTCTTTTAGTCCCAGTCCTAGTCTGAGTATTAGGAACACTAGATGCTGCATTTTTGTCTATATTACTCAACTCCGGCGTCTTTTCTTTGGTTCCATTGCGACTCTTTTTGTTTGAAGATAATGGCGCAATTCTCACTTGCTGTCGTTCGAAATCCAAAATTACAGCTTCCTTAGCTTCATCCTCTTTCTTCTTTGCCTTTTCCTCTTCTTCCTTCTGTCGAATCTCTAATAATGTCTGTTGTCTTTTTATCTCCTTTTTTTGTGCAAGCAGGTTCTCGTATATACATTCCTTACAGTACAAGTGTCCTTGTGAACAGCACACTGGATCTCGTGCACGCTGTAGACATAAAAAGCAAGCGTCAAAATTGCGCATTGAATCGCGGCCCAGACGTTGCTATTCGAGCGTAGCGAAAACTAGTTAGTAAGGATCTATCAAGAGTCGATTAAAAAAATAAGTGAATCAACAGCAGTACCTTCTTGGTGCCATAATCGAGAGCCTGGCTCTCTGCATAGGTAAAGAACGAAAGGGCTGTATTATTCTTGCTATGACGAGGCATTTGAGTTGTTATAGATCCAAGTCGAGAGGAAAAACTATTTGTTGAAGATTTCCCTGATTGTCAAGAATGTTACACAAGAAGGAAAATCCATATCTGCACACTTTTACTTTCAACTAAATTTTACTTTAAACCCATGTCTTCAGGACCAAGCTCTACACCTTCAGGCATAGTCACTACTGAAGCGAACGAACGCCTCATTCCCTCTAGTCGCCGAGCCGACGGCTCAGTACGCAGAGAACGTCGAGTCCGCGCCGGTTACGTACCACAAGAAGACGTCCAGGTATACCAGAACCTCCACGTTCGAAGACGTCAAGAACAAGCCGCCCCTCCGCAAAGAAAAGAGATCCCAAGAACAGCAGCACAGAAAAAGAATGAGAAGAGGAGGCAAAAGAAGAAAGAGGCAAGAGAGAATGAAAGAACAGGGGATGATCGGATAGAGGAGAATCTGGGCGAAATCACGGAGAATCTAGAGGCTTTGAATTTAGTTGAGGGCGATGATGGACAACCGAGTGGCGAGACTTTAACAAACAAGCCACAAACAGAAATTGAAACAGCGAGAAAGATCAGGACATTAGAAAAGAAGCTTAAACAGGCTGATAAACTTAAAGAAAAGGCTGATCTTGGTGAAACTTTGTTGCCTGAACAGCAGGAAAAAGTTAACAGGTCGGATTCATGGAGAGAGGAACTTGATGCGTTGAAGAAATTAAACAATAATTAGCATTAGATTGTAAAGGGAGGAATTAGGATTGTACAGGTTAATGGGAATACATGTATAAATATAAATATATATATGTGATGTTTAGACGCCTAATTAATAAAAGTTGTAGTATAAGCATATTTAATCACGTGACATAACGCTGATCCTTTAATGTTGAACCGCTTCTTAATGGTTCGAAATTTCTCGTTTATATCTGGCCAAATGGCCTCAACTGATATGTTGGAAGATGATACATTGACGGAGGATTCGTCAAACATAACTTTTGATAGAGATAGGCATGTTATGTATTTTAAAAGATGTATGAATTATCTTCCTGAGCCATACACAAGTAACGATACAAATAGGTAAACAGCTAATTATCTTTAAGATATGGAATGCACCGGTCGTTCCAATTAAACCAAGGAGATTATAATATTATTACCCAGAATGACACTTGCCTTCTTCGGTCTTGGCGGAATAGACCTCTTAAACAAGATAGAGACAATCTACTCACCAGTGCAAAGAGAGCAATGGATTGACTGGATATATGCGCAACAGATTCTTCCAGATAAGGACAATCCAGGTAAGTTCTCGAACACTTGGTTGAACTCGAATGTCTCCCCGACTAAAATTTAATTTTGGGTGGTTAGAATTAAATCGACAGATTTGTGGATTTCGCGGTTCACCGTTCTCAGGATTACCTTACAATCCGCAAGGAGTAAGTCTTCTTCTTGCTAGAGAAAAACTTGCAGAACAGCAGTTGGATTTATGTGTTTACTTTTCCCCATAACTTTATCGTATTCAAGTGTCATGAATCGAGATTCCCATTTGATGCAGCTCATATAGCAATGACATATACGGCTTTATGCACTCTTCTCATTCTCGGAGATGATTTTTCTCGAATAGATCGGGATGCCATCGTAAATGGGCTAACTTATCTGCAAAAGGACGATGGAAGGTATGCCAGTCGCTCATTTCTTACGGTACGGAACTATGAACTTAATTTCGATTATGTATAGCTTTACTCAGACGTATAATGGGATGGAATCGGATATGAGGTTCTTGTATTGTGCTTGTGCTATATCCTACATGTTGAAAGATTTCAGCGGTATCGATATTGGAAAGTGCATAGAGTACATAAGGCGGAGCCAGGTAACCTTTAGCAAAAGCCATACTCCATTCACTTACAAACTATTTAATAACACAAATGTATATCTCTAAAGGGATATGACTATGGTATAGCACAAAAGCCAGGACTAGAGTCTCATGGTGAGCATAGTCAACTATATTACGTATAATTACCAAACGTTACTTAAGACTGATCGTCTAAGGTTAAGTTGATCTCAGGAGGCTCTACGTATTGCGCAATAAGTGCGTTGAGTCTGTTAAATAAGATAGATGAAGGACTCATATCAAAGGACAGGACTATATTTTGGCTATTGTCGCGTCAAGTGTCTGGATTTCAAGGGCGTGCAAACAAACCAGAAGACACATGTTACTCCTTCTGGATTGGTGCTTCATTGAAGGTACTAGGGGAGGAAAGTTGTCATTGCGAGAGTATGCACATACATGCACATGCACACGCACACGAAAAAACGTAACATTGCAAATGTAAATGGATATCTTTCAATCTTAATCAACACTTTGCATACTATTGCAGAGCTAAAATTCTTGCCCTCCATGTCGGACTCGCCTAGGAGTATAATTGCTCGAAGAAAATCTATTGATTTTAAAATAGTAAAGAGAATCGATGCACAGGAAACATATGGAACAGAAGGTTGCTAGTCACTGTTAAAGGGTCGATAGTTTCCCCATGTGCATGTGTGTGTATTATCCAATGACAAGACACATGTGATATTACAAAGTGACTGAAACTAATAGTTGTGTTTCCATTTAAAGATTTTGGGTGTATTTGATCTTATTGATAAAGAGGCCAATCGTCTCTTTCTCTCCACTACCGAGTGTCATCACGGTGGTTTCTCAAAATGGCCCGATCTGGTACCTGGTTCGTATGCTAACCGTTTGTGTTTAAAGAGCGTTCATCCAAAGCATTCCAATGTACTTACTAACGGCAATCTTCACCTCCAGACATAATGCACGCATACATGGGAATTGCAGGCTTATCGTTAATGGATGAGCCAGGAATGTCTACGCTAGATTGTGCGCTGAATATTTCGGGGAAAGCTCGACAGAATTTGGAAAATAGCGTATTCTGGCAGGGAGATTAGAAGAGATATCTTGTACAGTATGATTGGAATATGAAAGATTGTTTATTCGTTTTCTGTAATTGTACAACAAAAGTGGTATGCGCAAGTTGGAAAATTCGAAATCAAATGCAGTGAAACATGCACGTTAATGTTTCTTATATTTACATCTAATTACCCACAATACTTGCTCACTTTTGGTAAGGGTCATTAATCCTTCAAATTATCATAATCCGTAAGCCAAAATATGGTATGGTTTTTGCTTGATAGCTATTTACTGTAACATATTAATACATTCCCTGGTGAGAGTTGAATAAACCCTTCACAATTGCCATTGTTGAAGTAGCTTGTTCACTTCCTCGCTTTTCTGAAAGTTTTATATAGATGAATTATTTAGTGAATTATATCAGATATTAATAAGAGTCGCTATTTCCAAGTTACCTGGTTTACGCGTACGCTTCTTTCTTAAATACTTTCCGTGTCTCTGCAATGTGTTCAACAGCTTCGGCACTAAACAGCCGTAAGGATTTCAATGCGATTGTAATATTATTTATTTATTGCAAATTTCGGAAAACTTACCGAATATACGCATCTTCGTTAACTCTTTTACAATTGGAGCATTCCGCGAGATTAGATTTTGTTGTATGTTCCGTTTATTAAGAGGTGCCACTAAATCGTTAAGTGACTAAAGTTGGGAGCACACTTGCGTAATTAGATGATTATTCGAGTTGGAATATGCTTTTATGCAAGTATCGATAATACAATACCTTGTAATTTTCATATCTCTGTTTCATCTTTATATAATCTTTTACCAATTTACAGACCTGCGACCTTAGAGTAGCGTATCTGTAAACACAATATAATAAATGAATAGGATACATAAATCATATCAAACGTTCGGTTATTTTCTGTGTTGATATTACCTCGCTAGCTTTGATCGCTCATATTCGTAACCTTCATCTGTGGGCCATTGTGATGGGAATGAATCTATCCAACTGAAGTTTTAAATATTCAGATTAGAACATATCGTTTTAAATCGCGCCACCTTTTCCCCCGACCATTGAATCTTTGAATTACCTTAGGCTATCAAAATCCTCGAACCGTTCCACGCGGATACGCCCAAGCAAAGCGTCCCGACGTTTCTGATCGTACAGCGACTGAAGTTGCTCTAACAATTGGCGAACAGATTGATGGCTGAATGTCTGAAGATACTGTTTTTTATTTGCCGTGTTTACTACATACAGAATGAATCAGGTAAATGAGACAACTGACCATATACTGTATTGGTAAATAACCACAAAATACTTACACCTCACAACAACAGAATTGATAACGCTTGGTGGTATGGTGTTATCGTCGCCCTCGTAGTCCTTGTGTTTCTTTAGTGTTAACCATTTTGGCGAAGGCTTGAATGGTTGTTTAAAAATTCGTATTTGTTCTCGTATAAACGCCTTTTTGTGATTATATCTATCTAAGGACGCCATTCAGCCAATTTCGTAGCGAAGAGTCCTGGCGACCATACTGGCTGATTGCACGTGACACATTGCTTCATTTCTCGACACTCCCATTTTCTCACGGTACTGGGATAATAGCGGTTGACATTGTGATTTTTTTTAGATAACAACAAAAACACGCTACGATTTGCATTTTTAATGTTGACGCGATTTGTTGACTTAAATTATATGTCTTCATACTGTATGACATGTATGAGCCAAGTTCCAAATTTCATTAGACCATGGAAGAATGCTTAATTAAGCGAAAAAAAAATCGTCATTAGCTTCTCATTATTATTATCTATAATTTACACATGCTCATAATCACATGCAGTACTATACCTTTGACATATCTTCTAGCCTTTATCACGTGGACTTTTAACTTTTCGTTTTCTTTCCGTCCTGCTTGTTCCTCTTTAGGATCGAATATTGAGACAAAAGCGAAAGAAATGAACCAGACTTATTAAGTATCTATAACATCAGCATGTTGTTCGCTGCAATAACAATAATAACAGTCGTAGAATAATTTGGCTCATCGATTAATATGGCAACAGTACACGTAGATAAAAATAGGCAGTTCGATTAGATATATAAGAAGCGCGACTTTCCGATAGAATTAATCATGTTCAATTAATACTTCTTTCTAATAAACAAGTAGTTTTTTATACTCTGAAATACATTACTGCATTATTAATGATTCGTTCACTGATATAGTTGTGAACCGCTAATCCCTATAGTAATATTCGCCGTGAATATTCTCGTGGCATTACGATTGTTATTTGCTTACGATAGACGTACGTTTGAATATATACTGTACAAGTATACACCCCCATGCCAAAAGATACAAGATTTTACTAGTAAACATATGAAAAGTCGAAATTTTTGAGGGCTAATTCTCAAACAAGTACCAATAACATTTATTGTAGTTTTTAATCGAGATATCAGCAATTTTAGGATATTACTGTTACAGTGTGAGAAGATGAAAGCTTCACTCGCTTAATTAATATTAAATGATTGACGTAGATCGTATTTATACTTTTGGCGAGGTATAGACGACAATCGTTAATATATAAATTTTATTGGTACTTGTTTGAGAATTAGCCACTTGAAGATTTTCGATTTCCATATGTTTTACTAGCATGGGGGTGTACCTCAACCTATAAGCTTCCGAATTAATTCTATCAGGAGGAATAACTCGAGGGCGAATAACCGTCTAGGATTAGTATTAGTGTCTACCGAGCGTGAGAAGTTTAAAGGTCACTATAAGTAGGAGAAGCCACAGCTCCGTTCGAGATAGTCAAATCCCAATCGATTGTTCTCCCGCGATTGATGACTCGATAATACTAATTTTGAGGTTGTCCTCAGGTATAACCAATGAGCTAATTTTTTGTTGCATTTTTAAATACATATTATGAACTTTTTACTCAAAGCAATGTGTTTAATATAGGGATTATGTCTACATAATATATAATATTAATATGAAATTATTTCTACCATGGAACCAAAGAATTATAGCACAATTAGCAGCATGCTAAAGAAAGAACAAGAAGAAAAAACTGCTCCATAGGTTTTTAAAAACAAATGTAATATAGTCTGACGTTGGTTTTCTTTATCGTATGTAGACATTTTCAGAGCTAAATTGGACAAGTGTTACGGTCGCAATGTCTGGGGTTTGAGAGAACGATTATCTTTCCGGGGATGTTACCAGATTTAGCTTCAAGCTACCGCTCTTATTACGGTAGTTGTTCACTTAAGACTGAATACTAAACCTACAAGTAATTTAATTTAATTATTAAAATGCGCGCTTCTTAACTCCCTATACAAGTTTCAGTCACTCGTAATCCAAATAAGGGTGGCTACGACTAGAATGACAACAATTATTCTATTGCAGAATCGAAGGGGATTATAAATTAAACAGGGCTATCTTCGATTTGGTGTTTCGACTAGTCAGGTTCTGTCACTTGTCTCAAACTAATTAAACAATATTCGTTTTAATTAATAACTCTCGTTCCTCAATTAAGAGTACTAAATCAGCGGATGACTTATTATTATTATACAGCTTAAATAGCTTAAATTAGTGAAAACAAAGTTTGTGAAATAGCACAATAGAAGTAAACCTTAGAATAAAGGAGAAGATATGGTTGTGACAACTGATACCTTGTTGACAGATAACTTGCTCAATGCAGAGAAAATACCCATAGTAATCTTTAGATAGAGTAAGCAATAGTAAACTTTGTATGCTGTATTTATAAGAGCAGTTATAGTTGGGACTCTCAACATCTATGGAATTATCTGCTCCTTGAGCAAAAACCAATCATGGGGGGGGGGTTACGGAAACGCCTAAGTCAAGTATCCGATCAACGAATTATTGTTCAAAGACAAACCAAAACAGAAACTATTTTACCTAAGGCATCTTCCTTAATTTTGCCAACGAGCCAATTCGCGTTCAGCTCGAAGTTTATGTCCCGGCACCACACTACATCGTCCGCATCCGAAAAAAGAGCGTTATTATACAGCTCCTTAATGAAAACACCGGATAAATCTACACTCCCAAAACTATCCATCCCCTCCCTTACTGACAACGATAATAATTCAGAACCTATACTCATATATCAACTCATTCTATTACTTCAGTTAATCAACCGACTCAAGCTTTGCAAGACAAATACTTTTATTATACGATCAACAAAAATTTTTGATATAGCATACTGCGGAAAACCAATAAACCGATAATTTTTTTAATTCCCGAAAATTTTGTAATAAAATTCTACTCGGAAAACCGATATAACATATAAAATCGCGCAAATTCGATAACCGATATCATTTGTTTAAGAATAAACCAATATACCAATAGCAAAGCTGAGCATTTTGCTGATAATGATATTATTGCAACCATACAAAACGAGGAAGACGAAAATGATAGTGATAAGGAATATAAATAGCAACCGACAATTTCATTAAAAGTAGCTTTAGAAGTGTGGACAATGTAATGCGATTTGTCAATAATCTTCCTAGAGGTTTCGTCTTCGATAAGAAGGCATTATTATTATCGATTCTGCATTTATTGAAATTAGAAATTTTGCGCTATCAAACAGATAGTTTAAATCAATCACAATTGATAGTTTCATTGACATTGGCACAGCAAAAATAATTGAAGGTGATAAAGCGAATTCACCAACTAATTTCCTCAACCACAAAATAGTGAAGAGCTTAATAAACGACTTTATTATAAAATTATATAGCGAATTCCTTAATCTCCTGGATGGGGAAGTCACTGAGGTGTTTAATGCTTTCACCAATAAAATGTAATAATCCTCAAAACCGATGAAACATTACTATCAGTTCTTCGAGCTTTGACCGTAACAAGTTTCTATACTAATAAACTGCACGGGGGCGCAGCCTCCAAAAAAATTATCTTAGTCATAACGTTAAACAACTTACACGGCGTGGCTATAACTCCTCATGCAGATTTCCAATTACATTACATCGACAATCTTTTGCACTTTTTCTCAACTGATCTCAGTCGCAAAGGGCTTTCTAACCTATGCTTTTAACTTTGTGGGATATTGCGAGTCATCAGTGCTTAACACTTTCTTCGCGATATCCGCAAGCTCTTACGAAATTAAGCTTGCCCGAATTCGGTTCTAAGTTGTTGAGGTATTCCAAGACATCGAATTTCTCAATGCTCATAAATTCAAATGTAGCTTGCAGACTTTTTATAATAAATAAGGCAAGGGTTTGTAAGTGATACAGGCTTTTAATATTAAGGTCAGCGAGCGACAACAAATTTTAATTTACACGCACGCGTCTACGACACACCGACTACGATCGTCCAGATTAAAAATAGTTAACATACTCTCTTCCATAAGTGTTTGAAACTTCGTTCTTTATTCACCCAGGCACTTTTTCTATAAAAATAATGAAAAAAAAAATTAAAAAATAAAAACCAGAATTGTTTGGAAAATAGTGCTGAAATTTGAAATTGTTATCTACTCTCATAAAGTCATTCTTGCTCTTCTAAATTGTAATTACCCCTATTACATTAAATTTGTGGAATTTAATTAAGATTGAATTAATATCAGGTGACCGATCTGATAGTCGGTTCGGCAACTCCGATGCCGACCTTCAAAACACCGGGGAACGTACATCGGCGCATAATAATAAGCATAATGATGATGCTCTTATGAATCTTACCAGAACAAATAATTTAATCCTACCAAACAAACGTCTTGAATTAGATATCTGTCTTACGTTACTCTTTCAAAGACAGCCTTTGCGCCACATGTGCATTCTCAAATCTTTCCTCTCTCATTATTAACTTGAACGTCGTTTAGAAAAAATGTCGACATTTATCCCTGACTTGCAGCGTATTTCTGGATGTACGGCGATGGACCAGCTGATTTTAGATTCCAAAACTTTCTTGCCATGTCTTGAGATGGAACATTACCGCCTTAAATGGATTCCTCACTTTGAGTTTAAAAATATAACGTCAATTCAAAACCCTACCGATAAGTTTACCCACAGTGGTGATTTGAATGTAATACCAGTAACCCTAATGCTACTTGAAACCAATGATAAATGCACTAATGAATTTATTCAAGAGATCGCTAGAATATATTCACTTTCAACGAGTAGACATGAAAATTGCGATCAATTCAAAAGGTATCCAGTATGGCTCGAAAATCGCAATGAGTGGACGATAGGGTTTACTAATTTTGAAGGAAATTACTATATGGTAGTTTGCAAATCTTTTGTTCAATATTATGTACAATACGGATTTTGCTCTGCATGTGGAATACTCAGATGCAGTTTTGTATGGTGTATCTGTGGTCATAAGGAATTGATAAATTCATGGACCAGCAACAATGAAATGCTTGACAAGCTTATTAAGCACTCGCAAAGACAAACGATATCAGCAAACGAAGCCTACCTAGAATGGATTCCATTTGACAATTTGGATTACTTTCAACCATTTGCGTATGCTAGACCTCATGTTGAGAATTCTAGTAATAGACGGTTTGCCCGCTTATCCTATCTGCCAGCTGTTACAGAGGTAGAACTAGTTCCATTTCAAGTATCAGAATATACTGGCGATTCATGCTATCATAAGGTTTGACTATAAAATGCTTTTCTCTGCATATATAAGTTATATAACGTTAAATGGCTTAATTCGTGTAATGTTTTAATGAATAATTTTTATAGTTATGCGTCGATTATCCAGGCATACTTGACAAAAACAAATGGGTTATTGTTGGGTTTACATATGACACAAAAGTGCAAAAATACTATTTGATTAAAAATAGCAATCCATATAGAGATGAGTTATATGGATTGTGTCTGGCATGTACAGAAGATTTGGACCCTTACATAGATGCATTTTGCTTTAACTGTAAAGCACCAAACCCACTTGATGGGACTACTGGCAATAAGTCTTTGGATCTACTAATTATGAAATCTTGGAGTAATACAGTTGATAAGTATGACAACTATATACAATGGATAAAATTCTCTCATTTGACAGCTATACAAGAAAAGCCATTACTGGATTATGCATGCACACATACAGCAGACTGCCTAGGACGACTATTGGCAGCAGATAGAAAGAGTTTGATAAAAGTAATACTCAAAAAAGTTGTTCATGGGCATGATGCAGAAGCATATGATTTCAATAAGGTAATAGTAATTGCAACAACCTTGTCTTGATGTTAATGTGTGCATTATAATAATAATAAGTCATCTTTAAACTAATTATAATCATTATTATTTCACTCAAATAGTTAACAAAAACTTATCCAAATATGTTATCACCACACAATATTCATATTTTTGGCATTGCTCAAGAGCCATCTACTCAAGACTATTATTTGGTGTTTTATGATAATGTATGCCAAGTCTTAGATAAGCTCATGCAAGTTATAAGTAGTCAGCATGAACTAAAATTTATGGAATTTGCTGATTTTAATGAAATTGAAGAGGTTGGATCTGGTGCTTATGGAACGGTCTACACTGCCAACTGCAATAGCTTAAAAAAACAAGTTGCTTTAAAAAGTTTTAAAAATTCAAATGAAATACCAGAATTGTTTATTTCCGAGGTAGGTCTTTCTGATACTGTCAACAGTTTTAATCACATAAAAACTGATATGTGTTTCTAAATATCTTTCAGTGCAAAAATTATGCCAAGTGTTGTCATGATAAAAGTTTTCTTCAATTTTATGGAATTACAAAACAACCAGAGACAAAAGAGTACATGGTTGTGATACAGTATGCCAACGAGGGCAACCTTTTTTCTTATTTGAATCGAAATATTAACAAAATGACATGGAAAATGAAAGCAAACCTCTTAGAACTTATCGCAAATCAGCTAAATACAATTCACTTTTCATCGTTAATTCATTGCGATCTTCATGGCAGAAATATAATCTTGAACAAAACAACAGACACCGATTTGAGCACACCATTCATATGTAATCTTGGACTCTCTGTACCGAAAAATTCGCCCGCGTCAAATACCTCAAGCATTAAAGGTGTATTGCCATATGTTGCACCGGAAGTCTTTCATACTAGAAAATTCACCCAGGAATCGGATATTTATGCTTTTGGCATGCTTATGTACTTGATTGCAACTGGTGAGCCACCTTTCAGGGATAGACTATTTGATGAGCATTTGGCAAGAGATATCTGTAATGGGCTGAGGCCAAAAATGCCTGAATCCGCGCCAGAAAGATATAGGCGACTCGCTGAAGATTGTTGGAATGCGGATCCCAAAAAGCGTCCTAATACAGGTTTACTCGGTTTTACGTCTTATATGTTTACGGTAGGCGATGCTAAAGAGGGTTGGCATACCGTCTATCATAATGATGTAAGGCCTTTATCGCGACTCGAGAAAGAAAGCATATATTCTAGCAGGTTGCTACCCACAGAAAATTTGCCCAAACCAAGAAATGGAAATGACTCTGATTGAAGGTAATTGCAAGTTGTATGTATTGTAATAGCAGTATCCATTAGGGTTTTGATCTATGACTTTGTTTAACAAGGAAAACAAATACCACTATCAGCTGTCTGAGCTAGTATTTTAATCATTTTGGAAAGTAACTAGCATCCAGCTTTTTACTACTGTTATTTAACTAGCGTTGATTATGATATGGACACCGGCTATAAATATGTTTATAAATCCAGAGTTTTGCATGCAAAATTATTGTCGTTCGTCTGGTTTTTGAAGTAATTAGAGCATTGCCTAAATTCTATTTGTCTATTTATATTGGCTTAACTTGTTAGTATACATCACCTACTCCAAAGTTAATTAATTTTTCAACACAAAACTTTTAACTGTAATTTTTGCGCAACAAACTCCTAATTGCCATTCAAAATAGGTCGTCAAGATCAAACTCTACCCAGGCCATTTCATTGCATTTATTTCTTCTCCAAGGCTTTGCATAAATGATATTAAAGATTTCTAACTGTTAACTATTTCTCCAAGTTGCAAAGAATCCGATGTAAACCTCGTCTATAAAGTAGAGTAAACCGATAAACACCATGCTTCCTAGATGCCTGATACATTCTGCTTGTTGACATCTTATCTCATATATCATTATTATTGACTACATCGTATTCTTCTATTTCGTCGCCTTCCTTCACACCTCCCGAATATCCAGAAAGTGCCCACATCATTATCATATCTTTCTTTCCATTATTTTTGAAAATACTTTGGATGTGCAGCTGCGTTTGTAATCGAATGTAACACAAGTAAACGAGTTCGGTTAACAATTTATTTGCATTGTGTATTTTTAAGAGTGCATTATATCTTTAAACTGTTATGGAAAGGACTATGTGTCTTTCGGACCCTGTTGGTTTGACGGATATTAACATTTATTATTATATAAGGGCTCGGAGAATGGCTTGGAGATCGCTTGAGCTGTATATACTTTCGACTTGCACGCTGTCTACTGGTTAGACTACTCTCCCACCTTTCATATACATAATACATTCATTTACACCCCGACAATGAAGTACACCATCGCTACGTTCTTGCTTGCTACTGTTCTTATAACCACTACATTTGCTCAGAATCTGGTCATCAACGTAGGTGAGGGCGGTCTCAAGTACAATCCTGCCTCTATTACGGCCGCCCCTGGTTCTACCATAACCTTTGTATGGATTAATACAATTCCGCACAGTGTAGTTCAAAGTGATAGTGCCGATTCCTGCACTCCAACTGTTGGTGGATTCAACAGGCAAATGAAGGCTGGTGAGTCCTGGGTATTAAAAGTCCCGACCGACAGGCCTAAGGTAACTACATTATTATGCCAGGCTACTTCGATCTCATGTATCTGTAACTTGTAACTCATCTCCCTGGTTTATAGGTATGGTTTTACTGCAATGTCAGTACTCACTGTCAGCAAGGAATGAAAGGTGTTCTCACAGTTTCAGGTGTTAACCCTCCTAGTGGTGGCAATTCTACAAATCCTGGCGATTCTCCTAATACTTCTAACGGATCTCCTACCGCGATGATTGCTGGAATTGCAGCTGCAAGCATAGTACTAGTCGTAATTCTGGGACTGTTATTTTATAGGAGGAACAGGGATCTGGCAGATGGCAGGGAGAATGGAAATGATGGGGGAAATATTGGAGCTACTCGAGATGTCGAATCCAGTGACATTGCTTTATCAAATTTATCTTCGTCATCAATTACAGTACCCTCACTTCAGTATCCTACTCCAGCTCTACATGCTGTATCATCAGCACCTTTCCTCGAAATAATATCTCCATTACATACGACGGGTGAATCCATCACCTCATCTTTGGCAACTTCTACAGACGATTCTAAGATGACGGTCACACCCTCATCTATATATTCCCCAGTCTCAACGGGCACCGCTATATTTAATAGAAACAGGCATAACGGGTTAACAGAGTACCGTGACGGCAACACTATTTGTCATGCTGAGGATAAGGCCATGAGTGAAGATGCAAAAGTGAAGGATATATCTAATCACAAATTATTTGAGCATGAAAATATATTTTTGAAGCGTCGTCGTGCATCGCCAAATATCGGTGTATTTTGTGATCAGTATGAGGTTTCGGATCCATCCGAGTGGAAGTATACTAGAATGAGTCTGGACAGATACATTGTTAGTAATATGATTCCGATTGCTTTTAATTGTTATTGATAAGTATTGTATATGAGCCTATTAACAAACATTTGCGCTATACTTTACCATGATCATATGTTTAAAGACATCCACCGGCAAATCAGGATCCACCGAGAGAATTATTACTCGTCTTCCGGATTGTCGCCCCTTACTGAATATTTTAAACACGTATTTAATAATAGAACGATTGAAAGCATCCAAGGTTGCTGAAAAATATAGAAACAGTTCGGAGAGTATGATAAAGTGCATACAGGGCCCCCCCGCATTGCTTGCATGAATTTGAGATATTCTTAGATGATGATTGTTATGGCTTTGCGATAATGACAACAACAATTTATGTAACATTGAAATAAACGAACTCACTTTATTGATCTAGTGGGTTTTGAACGAAAAGAATTAGACAAAAAAACCTCGTCATTTGTACACGTGTAACTTGCCCCAAATTACATTCGATAAATGCATCAAAACCATCTTGTTTACACTCTAAAATTGGAATTACGAAGTCCTGTAAGAGAATCACGGCCACATTTTAAGATCCAAGGCGCTATAAACTGTAGAATCAAGGCTCGTGTCACCCGAGTAATATTCTCTGATCTTAACTAAGAGTTTACGTTTTTGTTTTAAAGATGTCGGCTGGCATTTATTACTCCACCATCCGTTGCTTTCAAAAAAAGCTTTAGAGAGAGAGCTTGAAGTGTCTCACATTGTGACCAGAAATACATTGCCTTTCGTACTCTGTAGAACTGCTATAATTATAATTTTTGTATATGGCCAACCCTATATTAATATATTATTTCTATCACTTTGTGGTTTGATAGATAATACTACTAACATGAATGGAAATGGAATAACCACATTTAGCTACAATTGTTTCACAAGAATAATTCTACACCGAAATCCGATTCCTGAAATCGAAGAAATGTTGGGAAAGGAGAGATGGCGGCTCCAACAAGATAATGACTCTAATACCAGCCAGTTTGCAAGGGCATTCAAGAATAGGGCGGGAAAGCGAATGCCGAAAAATCTTGCAGAATTCTTGGTTGAGGAGTGGGATAATATTTCACAGAATGGACTAAATAATTTTGTAAAGTCAATGCGTTGCGAGCTGTTATTTAGAATAATGGAGAACGGATTCGATATTAAATTTTAGTATATTTTTCAGTTTTCAAATGACACTTTTTTTATCTAATTCAGTACGTTTGTCAATGAATCTACAAACTGTATATGTTGTCCACTAAACAAGTCCTTCCTTTATACTAATACAGTCAAACCTCGGAAACCAATGTGACTGTCCTCACCATTTTCTATCGGTTTTGCGAGGTATCGGTTTTCCGAGGTTTTTGTTTCTTATTGGCTAGTGCGAAATCTTCGACCTCAGTATACGTAGAATTGATAGTGTGAAATGTTGGGCTGTGGTTGTTGACTTACGTTTTCGCTTGCGAGATTGCATTCTTGAGATTTTTATTATAGATATAGATGTACTACTACTACATTATATCGGTTTATCGAGGCTCTATCTATTATGACTATCGCCAAAAAAATATCGGTTTATCGGGTTTGCGAGGTCTATATTAATATGTAATGTCGGTTTTACGAGGGGTCTATCATATATAAATTGCACGGGAATTGAAAAAAGTATCGGTTTTGCGAGTTATCGGTTTTAAGCAGTATCGGTTTCCCGAGGTTTGACTGTAATACGTATATTAATATACAAGTGAACATCATACCATGTGATAGAAATAATGTGGCTGAACTTACATTGATTGCACTAATTTATAGAAATTGCATTCTTAATTCACACTATTAAAAGGTATTTTAAAAAGAACAAGAGAAAAAATTTCTCCACATTAATATGTTTTTATAACAATGCTTGTGAAAATTCTTGAAGATTATATATACTTGTGAAATTTATCAAGAAGAGCAACAAATAAATATAAATGAGCATTAACGCCAACTTATGACGAACTAGGCAAAAAACGAGAAATAGAAGAAATATAAAGCAAGAACATTTAGTTAAGAAAAAAAACCAAGTCTTTTTTATCCTTTTCATATTCAAAAAAGCCAAGTATTTTTTTTTTTAAAGAAAAACAATTATCATTTATGAATGACAGTTTGGATACCTAAGTTCTAGGCACAGCGAACTTTAATCGGCAAGGAGGAGGGGTTTTACTCCTGGGGTGGTATATTAGGAGGCAAAAGTTCCAGTCAAGCTTATAAAATTTAGTAAGTAATTAGGGTTAGGCTAAGGTTACTCATCTCAAGCAAAATTAAATCAAACACTTTCGCCAACTTTATATTAAAACTTAACTTTATTCAGTCATAGCACCGTAATTTGTCGACAAATAAACATAGGAAAAAAGAAATACAAAACAAAAACTAAAATTTAAGGGCAAAAAAACTTGGCTACCGAATAAAAAAATCCAAAGAGGGAACTCTTGGAAGATATGTTGGCTAAATAGTGTTAGTTGTTAGCGAAGAACAGCTAACTAACAGAGAGACAATCTTGCTAATACTAAGTTCGTTTGGATAAAAAAATAAAAATAAAAATAAGCCCTTCAAAAAAGATTAAAAGAAAAAGAGTTGAAATAAGAAAAAATTTCAGCATAAAGAAGCTTTGCTAAGTCAGGAGATCGAGATTTTTGCAGTTCATTTGAAGAGAAAGATAAAAAGCAATTTAGCAAGTAATCAAAGCAATCAAGTAAAGAAGAGCAAATGAAAAAACGAGAGCTACTCCTACAACGGTAAGTATAACAGTAGCTTAATATTACCGGTAGGTAGTACATGATAACATTTTAGTCTCGCCCAGACGCTTTGATAAAGAAAGCGACTGCAACGATAATATAACCGATACCGGTGCCTGCGGCAAGAATCCCTTCAATCGGATTTGGTGTAGGAGGGGGAGGCATAGGAGTTTGAGAACCACGGACGATACTAGGAATCAAATCGTCAGGACCAGGCATTTTTGTTAAACCTGCAATGTTAATTACATTAAATTTGCGTTGAACACTTGACAGACTTTTGGAAATATCGCAACTTACTTTTGATGAAAAGATTCAGACAGGAGTTTTTTTCGACTAATAACAAAACTTATCGACCACAAAAGCAAAGAGCAAAGAGAACAACACCCGCTCTTTCATAACAAAATCCTCTCCCACGCTTAAAATTCTCAGGCTTTCCATTAGGGAATGATAACCTTGCTTACTAAGGCAAAGCACGCCATTAGATAAAGAGTGAAACACAATTCTCAATTAAGCATAGCCAACACCAATCAAATAAATTCCTCTTTGCTTATCTCTTAAACTAACTGGTTTAAGACCTTTATCAGAATAACATCTGTGATCAATTCGAGCAATTTAATTGGGCTTTAACTTATTGATTGCTCTTATTAACTCTTAAGGAGTTGATTTTTTTAACTCTTTGTTTTCTTCTTTATTTTATCTAAAAAGTTCTTGCATTCGTTTTTTGTGTCGGTCTTCAGCAATTTATAAGACTTCCAATGAGATAGTAACTTTTCAGTTAACTGTTCTTTCTCTTCACATAATAATAAGTCATTCATAGATATTATATTTACATTGAATAGTTTTTCTAACATTCTTAAAAGCATAATAATAATCTTTTGAACCCTTATTAATACCATGTTTTGACTAGAGCATTGTTAGAGTCCATTATGTGGTCCTCTTTGACATTAGATAATACTGAATTGCAATGCCTGATGATAACCAGATCGTTTCTAAAATATGAGATAGTCAACATTTAACTCCAGTTTATCCAGAAATTTTACTCTAAGTTCCCATGCTAAATTGTAAATGCCATAACTAGAAAAGAGATGAACAAGAGAAGCACACATAGTAATAGCATTTGAAGTGTGCCATTGTCCCAATCTTAATTGTAGTTTTTTTAGCATTAATTTGTCCTCTTCTTGCTCATCATTTTCATGATCACTTCTACCTGCTCCATCTTTTATCTTTGTAAGATGCTGGTAAATTGCCTGGTCTGCCCATACATCCAACTTATTATTATCTTCATTTGTAACGTTCAAATCATCAAAGTATGTAAAACAAACTTTCTCAATATTTTCATTGGAATTTGGTGCCTTGCCTGGTTCAAGAATTATCATGTTGGGTTTTGGAACTTTACAACTATTGTAATATCTTTTAACAACTCCATGTGAATGTTATCTGGATCAATACCTGCCAACTTATCATCATCAAGTGTATGCTGCTTTGATGTTATAAGGTTTTTAATAACATTACTCACTTTTCCAAGCCAGGCTTCAGAATAAAAATCTTCTTCAAACAAACAAGTTGTTTCATCAAGTTCCATTTCATCTTCATTACTATTATTATTATTAGTGATAGAGCCAATTTGTTGTGGAAGTGTAAACTGAAAAATTACATGCAGTGTAGCATGGAATGTTTTTAGAGCCTTATTATAAATATTATCATGCTCATAAGTAGCTTCCTCAAAATCAATGTTGTCAACTACACAGACATTCCATATATTAGTATATGGATTAATTCTGTTGGATCTGCTGATTGTATTTGATGTCTTCTTAGAAGACATTCCCATTGGCTATGAGAGACAACATTAACTGCTTCAAAAAAGGATCTTATGGATGGTAATGATTTTGGCTTGTAACATGCTATGGCTAATACTAAAGCATGTGTAACCAAGACTTTTGATTTTTTAAAGGCAGTTGTTAAGATGATTGATGACAGGAATGCAACTATTTATATTCTTGTAATTTTTTCACACTTGCAGTGGTAGTTGCCTTTGATATTGACTTGCCTTTTTTTTATTACTCACTTGTTTTTGCATTTTGAAAAATGTTGAGACAATTCCAATAATAATAAATAGTTTGAGATATTTCATTAACATAGAAAGTTAATGAATCTGGTGCCTCCAAAACATTTTTCTTGATGTTTATAACATTACATGAGTTCCAAATGTTTTTGGCAAGGTTTTCCCCAAATTGAAATAAAGTCTCAGGTTATTGTAGTATTAATAATATTATTATAATTAAGACTTTCTGGAGACATTCCATGGTTTTTTAAGATTGTCCTAATTACAAATGGTCTTGGTATTGGGGCTCTATCAGATGTCTCTGGTTCACTTTCTTGTAAAGCCTGCAACATTTGTACTGTATATCTTAAAACTCTCTCCTTTAATGGGCTGTCATCTTTCTTGGCCACATGTAATACCATGTTTCCGAGTAATTCCAGTGATGTTGTTATATCTCCTGCATGTTTTCCTGTGTTAGCGCAGGCTTTGTCACTCTGTTCTCCTAGCCGGAATTGGTGCTAGTTTTTGGATAAGCATAGGGGTATTAATAACTATGAAATTTCAGTATTTGGCACTAGAATTGGTGCTAATGGTGTGAGAAGAACTTTCACATGTCTGAATAAAGAGCAATTTTGAAATATGTAAAGTTTGAGCTATTAATGTTCATCTATGGTTTCTTTTTAATATCAGTTCCCAAGTCCCTTAATACCTGGGAGAGCAGCGGTGTACTAGCCGTTTTGGGTTTTAGTTCTTTTCCGGTGCAAATGCCCGCCTTGTGGTCGTTGAGAACTGCCTTTGTCATTTTCTGGACAACACGTGGAACACTTTCAATCGCTGGGCAATTGTGTTGACCTATACACGGAGCTTGTGTTTTTTTCCTCAAAAATAGCCAACAATGTTCTGTACATTCCTTCCCACGGTAGTAAACACGATAATATTTTTTACAGAATACACAACGATGACTGGTAATAGTAGCCTTTTCATGGCTTTTGCTTTGCTTCAATCCAGGCTCATGTAAAGATCGGAAATCAAACATAAAATGAGTATAACATACTCCAAGCCGTTCTACTTGTTTATTTACATCCACGGCTTGACTATCGAGTTCCCACGCGCCTATGAGATTCCAAATTTCTTGTACTTCCACAACCTCATTCCGTTTCTCAAGAACGACACATGGTGTTAATGAATCACATGTTTCAGATTCGGATATTAATATATCTTCGTTTATAAGCTCATTGTTATCATTATCCGCCTCAATATCGTCTTCACAATCTTCGTATTCTTCATCACTCCCCTCCTCACTGTTTCCATCTTCGAAGTTATGCATTATACTCGAATCGAATATAAGCGTATGACCATGATAGTCATTGTCTTCCGTGTTGCTGTCAACGTCGTCAAAGCTTCTGAATGCGTTGCTACTTTGATTTGACATAATGAATTTATGTGTACGATAAATAATTTCTTAATTTTAGAAATCTGTTTTGTTAATAAAGTCAATAGAAAAATAATGGAAACGCATAATAATAATAGCGATAGAGTTTTATTATTGGTAGTGTTATTGGTAGTAGTATTGGATAAAGCGAAAATTATTAGCCTGTCGCGATTTATATCATCACAAATTGTGCCACAATAACAAAGTCGCGTCGTGACCCGCTATTTGATTCGTTATTGCAACATATTACTGGTCAGCTTAAATTTATATGATTATAACACAGCAATACAGCAATATAACGGGTATTGGACGACAATCTGAAACAACACGTCGTTCGAAGTTCAGAAATGGAAGCAAGCTGACATTATAAATTTTTACAGAACAAGAAGGAATCTTGACGATTAGATATTAAAACCAAAAGGTCTCCGGCCTTGCATTCGCAGAATAAGCTTATGAAATATAGTTTGAGAGGAGAACCCGAAACAATCACATGGTTGATCAAAGAAATCAAGGACAAAGTACAGTAGTAAGCACTATAACTGTATGCGAATATTCGAAACCTATACTGTTTTCCCCAATAATTTGTTGTTGTTATTTTATTCGTAATCAATATCTACAGGCATGCTAGATCTGCGAGTGAAGCTTTGCAACCACATATGCAAACTGTTGTGGCATTTTTGGTATAACTAATAATGTTTTGCAATGCAGATCTTTCAACTACTAAGCAAGCATATAGTAATGTGATAGAAACAACAGCTTTAGCGGTCCACCGACCCACCAAATCAACTACTAAGTAACATTTTTCCAATTTGGATAGCTATGAAGAAGGTTAGCTTATAGTATATCAGATATGTCTGCATCTGTAGAATTCTTGTCATCTCAACCAATATTCTGTATTTATAGAACAGCAAAGAAACATAAAGATTTGGAGTTTGCACTCATGTTAAAGACAAGCAGTTGCTTATTCACTGCCCCAGAATGTGTTGGTCCACCGTAATACATCAATGGCCCTTAATATCATTCACGAAATGGCAGACTTATACTGCAATTACAGTGTTACCTAAACTAATTGCTTAATCTACTGCGCCGAATGAGACTCATATAATAATAAACGAAGCTTTAGTTGGAATTGATTATGATTGCTCAGAAAAACTTGGAGTAGAATCGTCTGTTGTTAGATGTTTGACTAAGAATCGGTACGTCAAACAACAAATGTTGAACAATTTGACAATAAAGATATATTTATATATCAATATATAACGAAAGCGATCTCCGGGTTCACAGTGTATTACCGGTATATTGATTGTGGACTACGTCGGCCCAAAATCCTAACGTTTCGGGGTAACAAATTCCAAATATTTTTGTAGAATCAATGACATTGTATCAGGTTGTTGAACGAATACATCTGAATCTGCTTCAAAATGATAAATCAATAAAGACGATGGAAAGACACTTTACTCCGAAGTGAAAATACTTTGATTAATGTTGACTTCATTTTCGTTTGATTAGAAATAATGAAGATCTATCGCACAAAAGTTGTCGGATGGCCACGCTACCGCAGTCACGACGACGAATGAAATAATAATAATTACATGATTCAAAAATAATCACAGTCTCATTCCAAAGCACTCTTTCAGCCATCAGCGCAATTCCTTTTCCTACACAGTTAACTCTCTCTTAATAACGAAACAAGCTTGAGTAAGAGTGAAGTAAAGTCTCTCGCAATAAAAGTTTCATCGACTGTTCCTGATTTTGTCAACCAATACTAACATGTTAATATTAATGCAAGTTGTTACTGCGGTTTTGGGACCAACAATGTTAATATATTCAACTATACTGAAACAAACTTGTTTCTTCAGTAGATAAATACGACACAGAGCAAAGTATTACACTAATACATTAATATTTCAAAGCATTCATTTCTTTCTTAAAAATAGAAAGCCGCCCCTTGGCCTGCACTACGTCACTATTCCATTGAGTAGTGTGCGAATGCTAAGCCTTCTGTACGACATGAATCTTTCCATTCTCGGATGCATATTAGGTGATCGAAAATTTTTGATACGTCAGAAATCCGACAACAATGAATAGTCATTGCACTTCACGAAATAACTTTATTTCGACAAATAACAATAGCCAGCAGAGCAGTACAATAATTGCTGTCGGGTAAATGGAACACAGGCCTTTTGTCTTTCTCCGACTCGGTGCTATTCTCCTGAAATATACATTTTAATTTAATTTCAATAAATGACACTGAACATTTTTCCGGCAAGTAATTATTATTATTATTTCTCAAACTACCGTGTGTATGACAGCAACACAATTTTTGCTATCCATTTGCGATTACCTATACTAATACGGTATTGCAGGTTCCCGCTGGAGTAAATTCTTTCGACACAAAGACCATATCAATATGAAATTGTACTAAATCAGAAATGGGGCTCATTCCATCAACAGATAAATCGCATTCGGCCTATTTCCCTCCCCCTTACTTGTTGGCGTGGGTGGGTGTAAACAAAAAGGTAGGCTATCAATTAAGGACCTATGTGATTCAGGGCTATCCCATTTTTATCTATGGTCAAGTTCATTGATTGCTATCACCTGACTTGCCAAATAAAACTTATAGCTATATATATATATATATATACACAATGACTGCCACCGTTGGAAGCCTTGGAACGCTTTTCTCTTACATTCGTGGATAGGTTATATATACCCTCCCACGAAACTGAAAACTCTATTCTTTCATTATTATTACTAGAGCCGCGTGTTGTTGACGTTCCCCTAAATATGGCTCCAAGGCATGATAGGACCCCTTCCCTCACGGGAAACAACACATCAGCTACACGCCTACGGTACAGTGGGTCATCGTCTACGACTTGTTACAACGAGAGTCTTAGGCAGCTTGACATTTTGTCACGCAATTATACTAGCGTCAGAGAAGACTCGAAAAAGAGAAAACCAAGTCAAAGCACTAAGCTCAAGAAAGTCTCCTTCAATCTTAAAAACGCTTTGAGAAGTGGCCAGGTACGGTATAAATTTTGCATGGCTTTTACGTGTACTGTCATATTTGGAATTTATGCGTATCTGGATATCGTCGACGAGGCTGTAGTCAGACTATATCGGTATCGACCAGTTCGTATTAGTATTAATTGACATTTTACGCCTTGTGCATCCTGCTTGTTCTTTGTTTCATTAGGTCGCCCTTAGCGATAGCGAAGACATTGAACACGAAGCAATTATGTGGAAACTGAAGCGCATGGAAGTTCAAGCTCAGGCTAGAGAAGGTTAGCATTATACTATAGGACGGCTTACCTAAAATGATTGGGCATTCTATATAGTGTATAAAAACATCTTGTTTACGCTTGGCAAATTGTTTTATGTTAAGCAATTTGAACAGGTGTCTACGTACCTATTTGTATGCAGCCTTTGTATACGGTCTTAAACTATATTCAACTTATTTAATTCTATAGTGAAACGCAAACTTCATAAACAAAACCAAGAAATTCGTCAGAAACGACGAGAGTTGCAGCATCTAAAGACTATCGAAAAGCAGTTACTTCAATGGTTAGAAACTTGTGATGATAATTGTGAAGAAATACCACAAGAAAAGCAAGTTACAGCATTCGATTCCTTGATAGCGGTAAGTTTACGAACGTTGGATGATGACTAAACGGGGTGCCCTTAGCATTGTTTAAATTACTTTCATGTTAGTGACTAACGAGTAATCAAGCTTATTTGTTTTGTTAATTTTAATCTGAAAACTGCTTACTCATTCTCTATTTTACTCTTTGAATATTCTGTTCCAATCGCAACGTTTTCTTCATACTAAAAAAAATTTTTTCTCTTTCAATCGAATATTCTATATAGGCTAATGTGAATCGCATGTACATGGTCGTTGCTGCTTTTCTCTCGTTCTTTCTGCTGCGATTCGTTTCGTACGGCTCATTAGCAGTAAACCGGTTGTAAATGCTGACAAGGGGAAGTCACTCAAGTTTACATATCTGGTGTGCTGCACGTATACATAATTGATAAAACCTTTGGGGCCATGCTCCGAATATAAATTAGTATCTTTCAGAATACACCTATTCATAACCAATTATTTAGTTCTTTCATAATAGTATTCCAATACCCCTTCTCTGATATAAAGTTACTTCCGTAGCGAGTGGTAACGAAGCCTTACCAGATTACAGAAGTTTGGCAAAGATAATCGTGAAGCAAGTGTGATTGTTGGGAGTGCAGTGGTAATCCCTTATTCACTACCATCGAAGCAACACGAACAGCTTGTTTAAGCCTCGACTAGCGAACGTTTAACCTCTGCGAGGTTGGGATTACAGGAATCAGAAGTCCTTCTGAGTTACATACATTACATGTTTCATTGTAAACTTCTTGAACAAATTATTAGACATATTTCCCAATCACACAGTTAAATAGGCTTGGAAATAATAATATAACTCTTAATTATTAGCAATATTGATATGAATATAGACATTTAGTTTAAAGTCGGTCTTTTTCTTAATATTAAGATTAACTTGAATATACTAATACTTTACATCAAATAAATGATTATCTCAAACTAGACGCGTTCAACACGCAGATTTGTAGACGTCATCAGCGCTACACAACCATATTTAGTATACACAAATTTGCGGTCATTAATATTAACCTTAGCCTGTTCTTTCCTCTGATACCATATAATTTAGAAATGAGTTTCATACAATTCACTGATTGGAAGCCCGATCGGTTTAAAAAACTGTTCGAACAAATAACAAAAATTTTCCGCACGCCTACGCATAAGAATCTGAGGGAGCTTCGGACGGAACTAATAAAAAACAAATCTTGGTTCATAAACCTATTAGACGTTCCACCGAAGAACGACGCAAGTAGAACACAGATCCGCCAAGGTATGTCAGATTGTTTCTTAGAAAGAAATAATGTCTGGGAGGGGGCTCAGTGAGAGTTTGTCTCATTAGCAGAATCCGAAAAATAGCGACTTATTTCCGCAAGTGACCATAAATTCGTCCCTGCTCCCTCGGAAACGAATATTATCCAGGATCAATCGTTATAAGCGGTCAGGAATATAAGCTCAACAATCAGTATATTGAAGCTACCATAATTTTATCTGATGCTTTGAACATTGATGAAAAGTTCGCCGCCACGCTCTATCTACACGGCGTTCAATGTGCTTACTCGAACAAATCAGCACTACACCAGGCAGTATTGCTATTTCTTAGCGAAAGCAATTATCTTCTCGGATGTCTCTATACAATCATTAGCACTCCAGGACAAGAAGATTACGATTTGAACGTCAGAGAATTATTCCAGGCTTTTGTGAGTGAATTGGTAGAAGGATTCAAGAAGAAAACTCATCCAGAGAGTTTTGCGAGCAAGCTCATGAAAACTCTTGCATCACTGCGTATTGATCTGAATGATTTGAATGACCGACAGATACAACTGAATCGTGGCATCCAGACATTACAAGGTCAAGAACAACGACAACTTCGGCAGGAATCGCAAGAGCAATGGTTGGCAATTCGCGACCGTCTTGTTGATGTGCTTCAAGACCGGATAAAAGCTTTGACGTCTCAGCGTAAAAAGCTTGCTCGCATTTTATATACGTACTCGTATAACTTTTTACTTGAGACTCAAGAAATTTTCGAATTAGCAGCGATTCTACAAAAGGCTAATTTACAGGATTTTGTTGTTCCTCATCTTGTCTGTTCACTGCTTGCTTCCATCGACATTACTCCAGAGCATGTAAATCTGAAAACCGCAATTGTTAGATTCAATCAGACAAGAAGTGATAGAGACTTTATCTCTAATTTTACCCAACTAGTAAGTTCTGATGGATGGGATGCCAAGGAAATTCAAGCAGTAATCACGTTACAATGGAGTATGTATGCATGGGAAGCAACAAAAAAATCGCCTGCTTTGCGACAACAATTAAACCTTGAAGATGACCAGCTGACGCGTATGTCGGAGAAGGCAATACTCGATGATGCCTTCCAATTCATAACCTATTATTTATTATCGTTTACATCAACTAATCATGCCATCGAGCCCGCGCGTCGAGTTGAAATTGAAATAGACGAAGAGTTTCGTTATTTTCTATTGCAACAGTTGCGTCTACTTGTTTTATCTTTCATAAGCACTAATATGTTTGGTGCTCTTAAGAAAATTCAGACTCGCGAAGAAGATGCTCATATATCCGTAGGCGTGCAACCGCAGTCGCGTCCACCAGCAACGAAAAAACAACCGAAAATGCGACACGATGTGGAGGCTTTTTTTATGTTGATTGCTGCACTATATAGAGATGAGCCAGACGAAGGATTGATCATGTGGCACGAGCATCGACCATTCTTGCATTGGGCATCTGGCTGCGATGAACAAGGAATGATGAGAGCATTCTTGGAAATGCTTGCTTCGTTGGCAACAGGCACAAGAGCTAGCGAGGCTGCAGACGAGTTTCTCTTGGCAAATGAACAAGCTGTGAACACATGGTGCTCATGGAAAACATTAGATTCTGCGCTTAAAGCATATGGATCCCCGCTTGGCATGGGAGTTAGTATGGCATCCGGACCGAATTGGCAGTACGTGGAGGAGATTAGCAAAGGAGAAGTTCCGGTTCTTACTGCTTTCGCAAGAGTTCTTGGCCAAGTGGTGAAATATTCAGGAATAGCACGTGCAAGGCTGTTCAAAGAGAAATACCTTGAGAAATTATTCAATTTGTTAAGTTTAAACGTGTCTCTGGATTTGAAGGCAGCGATATTTGACGCCATTTCCGCGTTTTGCGAACCACTAGATGATTATGCTGATATTATATGGCAAGTATGGTCTCATCTAGAACGTTTACCTGTGTTTCCGAGGAATGATATGAACGGTAGAATGTTGCCATATGGAAATAATGGAGCATCATTGAAGCGAGAATTAGAAGAGAAGGAAGTACCGAACAAGAAGTATCCGGAAACAATCGCATTTCTTCATTTGATCAGCGTTCTTATTCATATTCCCAACAAACGTGCTGCTCTTCGTACTGGTCTGCCCGTCAGATCGCCCACTATACCTCATAGCCTAGGTGAACCATATCGTTCTCGTGGAATTATCCCTTACATTGAGTTTATCATTGACAACATTCTTGTTAAAGCTCTTACTCGAGCATACGCTTATCCGCCAGAGAAATGGAACGTATTGGCGCTATCATTAGACATTGTTGAGAAATGTCTGATATGTTTTGATCTGACCGGACTGTTTTATCAAGACGCATTCCAACGTTCTTTAGCTTCTGTTCGAGGAGCACCTGTTAATCTTGCAGCTATACTACCTGAACCGATAGAGACACTGAAACGACATCCTGGGTATGATATAATGAAGCGTTTGTTGTGTAATTCTCGATTAATGGATGTTATTTTTGAAATTATATCGTATGGATTTGAAGCCATCAATGAGAATAAGATGAAGACGCCTCTCTTTGCTCAATCCGTGCTCCATTGTCTTCGAATACTCGAATTGGCTTTACGTAAGCAGGACCGATTTACGAACAAGTTATTACCCTTAACTAAGGACAATTTGCAGCAGGGACGTCTGGAGGCAGCCTTTATGTCTAAACCGGAAATTTTAGTACAAGTGGCATTATTATTACAATGTGGTCACTATAATGATATATGTTTTCATTCAGTTAATATATTGGCCATATTATTGCGCTCTAGTACATTTAATGCGGGCAATATGGTTGGCGCTAAAATCAATAGATTGTCTGCCGTCTTAACAAGATCGCCTGATTCGGATAGAATACTTTCTGGATTTGTGGACAGATTAGAGTGGAAGGGTGATGATGAAGTGAGGGATATTCTCATTGATCGGGAGGATGATGAGATTGAGAGGATAATTGAGCAAGATGCAAAGGACACTTATTTGAGCAGAATGCAGGACGAGGAAGAGGAAGATGAAATGGCTGCTTCATTGGAAAACGAGGAAGGAATAACTGCAGAGACAGTAGGCTTTGCTATACTGGATTTAATATTAGAAAGTTTAAGGAGCAATGAACCGTCACCCAAATTTGCACATTTCTTGCTTGGATATGCTTCATATGGCTCCGGTGAATCAATCGCCATGTATGAAGGTATAACCACATGCTTTCATGTTATACTAAGAATGCTGGAGCCTCCTGTTGATGATGCTAGCGAAAATGATGACGAGACAAGGCGGGCCAATTCGCTGGCTGTAACTAACCCACTGTTGGCCAGTCGTTGTTATGAAGTTATATATAGACTTTGTAGTAACAATCAGACTGCAGAGAAAACTCTGGTCACTCTCCGTACTCAATACAACTTTACATTCGATCAATTTAAACTGATATCACCACATATAGAACAGCCAGTCGTATCATATGAAGATAACAGTGTAGTCCATCGACATGACCAGTCTAAGGTCAAGATCGACTTGGCCACATTAACTGCTTATATTTGGCAGAGAACTTGGCTAATGAAGTTAGTTGCGCTTGAACTGAAGAGATGTCCAACGCGTTCCAATGTAGAGAATCTATTGGCTGTTTGTTTTGGAAGTAATGCAGTTGGAACCAGTGACGAGAATGAGTCTGCTCCAATGGATGTTGTTGGAGATGACACAATGAAGATACTGGAATTACTTCATATGTTAGAGCATGAATGGCAAGATCAATATCAAATGGATAATCTGCATCGTCGCTATTTCGATCGTCTTAATATTGACATATTCCAAGAAGTAATGAATAAGAAAAGTAAGAAACGACGCACTGTGTATAATATCAGAGACATTTACTCGGCTCTTGAATTGGAGAAAATGAAATTGAGAACCACGATCGGCAGTCGACAAGATTGGCATAATATGTGTGATGAAATGAAGCGGATAGTCAGATACTGTTTTTTTATGAATAGACGAGTCAAATATGTTGATACTCGCCAACAATGTTTCTTTGCGTGGAGAGAAGTCGTAGATATAGTTTTTTATAACATGTATGAAATACTTCGATTCGAAAAACGTGAAGCTATAGTGCAGGATATCTTATCACATACATTGAAAGTTATTAAAGATGAAGATGAAGCGATAGCAGAGTGTCTAAGTAAGACGGTGGTAGCCGCTATTACCACGTTCAGACAGACTCGCCTTATGCAAGATATGTTTCAATCAGCCTCCAATAATCAATCTTCGAGTTCATCTGCGACAGTTTTTCCAGAAAATTTCTGTGACATTTTTAAACAGATAATCGACTGTCTCTTGCTTGATTTGACAAGAATAGAGACTAGAATGAATCTATATATCGCTATCTGTACTTATTTACGCTATTGTAATTCGGAAAGAGAAGAAATATTATTTCCGGTTCAAAGTGCATACCATAATAGACAATCACTTGCTAGTACATCTACATCTGCAGCAGCGTCAAACCAGCCATTAATCACGCCTGTACGCGGTACTGGTGTAAGATCTGTTGTTGATGCTGGTAATCTGTCTATTCTTCGCAATGCGGGGGAGAGATTACTAGAGATTATCAGATTAGATGCATCAGAGGGTCAAGTTGGTGGGCAGTTAGCTGCATTGACCGTATTGGCTGTATTATGCGTTGTATACTCGAAAGAGAAGATTAACATAGTAGTTGACTTCTTGATTAGAAGTCAGTTCGTGGCTAATACGATAGACGAATTGAAGCGTAGTGATGATTTATTGAAAAAGGCAACCAAATCCACAAGAGGTGGGGTACACAAAGTACATTTGCATCTGTGATATAGTTGAATGATACTTACGTTATTTATACTTTTAGAGCTACCTGTTGTTCATGCGACGTATTTATTTGAGTCGAGGATATCCTTGTTACTTCGGATTTCCCAGAGACCTGAATGTGCTGGCAAGCTAGTTGATTTTGCTATAATGGAGACTATGAAGGAATTAACGTTTTTGGATGAACGACTACCACATAATATTTCTCAAGATGAAGGTGAGATTGTAAATTTTTTGTTATTGAGTTTATGTATCATATCAATGTTACGGTCGTTCTCGGACCATTTTGCTGAAATCTGCAGTTTATTTTGTTTCGCTTCCTTAAAAACAATAACATTTCAATCCAACCTATCTGATAACTTAGATAATTCTGACAGAACGTCATACGAGAAGTATAATTCGCTATTACTGATGGTCATACGGCTTATTGTGAGTATTCTAACGGCCATCGGACACGAGAGCGGTAGTGTATTAGGAAAGGTAAGCGTACGAACTGTATATTCGTAAAAATGTATGATCTTCATTCCATTTAATTTCGACCAACTTTTTAGGCGACAGGTTTTGTTGCTAGTCATCAAGGGGTAATGGCGGATATCTTTACCGATTTCATACCACTTAGTGCGTTGACATCAAATAACAAGACAACACGAACACGCTGCATCAAGCATCTTGAACTATTATGTGAAGTGACCGCACTATTTTTTTATCTCGGTAACAAAATAGATTCGGTTGATAAATCGGTAAGAAACACAAACTGTCGATAAGCATGGATTTTTCTCATCATAACCGATGTTTTGCTTTATTATACTGTAATATGAAGAGAACGGGGAATCATCAGCCAACGTTCCATAATTTAATGCGGGAGCTCATTTCGCGCTTTTTTACATACAACCATAACAATATAATGATCGACGTTGATGATGAAGAGTACCTTCGGCAAGCAGATAGGCTGATTGCGCTAATAAGCAGAAATCTCATAAACTGGGCACAGAAAGTGACTGATTTCAAAGGTAATCTACAAATTGATAACGTGGACGTATTGGCCATTGTCTGGTACCACTGTAACGCTTCTGTTTAATCACTTAGTTAATGAATTTAAGCCGCTGTTTACCGCATCGCTGAAGGCAGCTCAACGACCAGCAGAACATCACATCGAGACAAGTAAATATACAATGTCGGCCTGAGATTATATTTCCGCTTTTAAAATTATATTATCTTCTATTTACAGGAGAACCAGAGCTATCTGTGCTCGTTGTTTACCTTCGATTATCTGTATCGAAGGTATTTGATGGACTGCAAAAGTCGGGCGACGTTCCATCAGAAGCTTTAAATCAAGACCTAAGTATGTGTTTGCATTAGATCTCTACATCTAATGAGTGCATTGCTACTATTTTTCTCATATTCAACTCAACGTCATTTATTGTAGGTAATGTTGAAATGGCCATCTTAATACTCTGGCGCCATCTTAATTATTATTTATCGTCAAGAACAGCAACGCCATCAGGATCTTCGTTTCCCGTAACTCGGCCATCTTTAAGCTTGTACAATCGAAGAGATCCGGTAACAGAACAATTAAAAGCTGCTTCTCGGGACGTTTTGCTCTCGATGATGGATGATATGAATGAGCGATTCACAACAGAATTGGTGCGTATTGCTGTTTCAGATTTGGTCTTATCGCATTGCTCGTTGGCTGATAAAATGGTTCTAAAATTTTTATAGACGAATATCCTGTTCGAACCACGAAAGAGATATCTTCTGATGGTAATACGCAAGATCAAGACGCTTATAGCAAGAGAAAATTAATAATAAAGACATCGAATTATATAGTTAGATTAATTGGATGTTGAAAGTTGTAACATAATCTACATATACCTACATTAGACAGTCAAATAAACTATCCCTGATTCTAAATCGGGAGAACGGTGAAATTCAGTGTGTAACTCTCAATCGCACATTCCTTGAAAGAAAATCCCACATAAAAAACTCGTGGTTTGAAAAACAGTGTTCTAATACCAATTTAAATTATTAATTAAATTGATAGCGTTAAACGTATAGATAGCCACAGTGGCAGAGTCGCTTAAAAATATTAGTCAACCTTAATTGACAGTTGCAATAAGAAAACTTGTTTGCAATAAGCTGTGTTCAAACAAAAGAGTCATTGACTGGATTTCTAATGATATATAATTCAATTTTTGAAAATTTACACTTTTGGATTAGTATTCAATGAAACACCAAATCGTCTGAAATTTTATATTTATATATTTTAAAATACGGTGAATGTTTTCACTTAAGGATGCAATGGCACACATGAATAAACCATCACTGTCAAGTTCAAAGAGGAGCTTGAAATGCCCATTAAAGATTTTGGCAAACTGGAAGGGAGCAAGCTGGCACTTGTAAAAAACCTTAGTTTGTGGCGTAATTTGATACAAAAAACGCGACATAGTCGTAACCAATAGATAGGCGAGCTGAAAGGAAATAAATAGTAAAGGCGTTTATAAAAAATTTCCAAACCAGGCCGCATGAATGTTTTTGCCCTCCAATGTAATAGAAAACAACGGTGAAAGAATAAATTATTTAATTAAGAATTCCAAAAACTTTTGTTACATACTGTAAATCTACAAGTCAATTTATTTGACCATTATTATCTGTTGGAGATTTCAAACTGTGCCAACAGTTCGCTCTTCGGCTCTTCCGCTCCCAGCTCTAGCTACACTCTAAGTCCTCTCTCTACTCTATTGAAACTAATACAATTCCACTAGTTATATAAACTAATTTAATAGAATGGTAAGAGTCACATGATTCATTTTAAATCAAAATGTTACTACTTTCACCCGTTTAATATTGGCGCAATTGTTACAGCCATCTGTTCATCCGTCAGCTGCTTCTCTTCCTTCACGGTTTCTCTACCGCCGCACTTTCTTCAGTTTGGGGGCTTCTGGTATCAGGTCTCTGAAGGTTAGGTCTGGTCTGGATCTTTTCAGTAACAGGTCGGAATACATATTAGATCGCTCGGTTATTGAAGGAGAAGTTGTACATGATGGTATTAAGGTTAGCCTTTCCAAATAACAGTTTTGTATCTCTCTACTTTGTTTCCCAGCCCTTCAGTATTAAGATTGGCGTTGGTAAATACGTCGATCCATTACCGCGGCGGGAAAACTGTAATCATTTTGACGATGATTTTGTCCGTTCCCTCTGCTGTAGTTTGCTTGTTCTCAGATACCAGTAGACTTAGCGCGGCGATTAGAATGTTGAAGCATTACTACTTTGTTATACAGTCAAAGAAATCTGAGTATAGAGCGAGTTGTGACTCGTATGTAACTTCTAAGTGTATAATAAATGTAAATATAATAGTTAGTTTGGCTATTCATGATGCCGATTATTTATTTCACTGAAGACGAAAAGATACCTTTTGTTGGAAAGACGTCGATATAATAAACAACTTTCGTTATCACATTAAATCTATTCGGTGCGATATACGCTGATAATGGAGAAGCAGATTTGTGCGTTGTGTAGTCGTGCACCGCACGTCAGTAGAATGTTCGCTCTTGTGCGAACTCTTTCGTCGGTTGTGTGGTCGATAAACCGTGTTTTATTAATTGTTAATATTAAGAGTTCATTGGCGCTTTTTGGGCATGGTTATACATATATGTATGAGTAGACACGTGAATGACGTAAGATGACACATATTTAGTACTACTCGTACTACCGTCCTTATAAGTATAAATACAAGTGTGAGAGTTCATCGTGACACATAGAAAAATGAAAGTAATTGATTTTCGAGTAAAAATATTTTTCACTGGTTAATATTAATAAGTCCGATAAAGTCACGCGTATAATTTTAATTAAACCGATTTATATTACTATTACTATTCTCTAATCGTAATAGTCTATCGATAGACGCTAATCCTCGATAAATACGTCATTCCTCGAGTATATTACTATTATCAGGAGTTTCGATGTGAACAAATATTATCGCAATTGAGAGTAATCGCAAACAAGAGGCGAATACTCCTAAACAATATAACGGTTTCTCGGCTATCCTTAATTTACCAGAGAACGAATCATTAATAATGTATTTCAGAGTATAAAGAACTACTCGTTTATTATTAGGAAGGATATTAATTGAGGAGTTGTGTTCTTTTATTGTCTACACCTACGAGTGAACGCTAAAGGTATACCAGGAATATTAATTGAACATGATGCGAACATGATCAATTTTATCGGAAGGTTACGCTTCCTCCTAATCTAGCTACGTATACTCAGTGCCAATTTAACTCAAATACATCTAAAAGCGAATTATTGTACGATCGTTTTCTGGCGTGTAATGTTTGTGATACTTGGAGTTGTGCAGAAATTATACGTCATTATTAACATTAGTCCTCACAAGAGTGATGATATCGATAGCAAAAGAGCCCATGCAATACAATATCAATGTAGTATAACGAGTAGCACTAACAGCATAACAATACAAAAAATTTACACTCCCACACTATGCAATATTATGCACTACTATGTAGTACCACCACGACACATCTATTATCATCATGGAAATGTCATTTTAACAAGAATGATGTTTTTTGATGGTTCCTATTCTATTGAATAGATAGTTTGAACGTTACAAAAGTAAAAGTACATTCTCTATACTAATACTGGCATATTATGATAGTTACTGATGAGTAATTGAATAAAACAGTTGGCATATTATAAAATTTGCAATGGTTGTCAATAGAATACTGTGCATTAGGTGGTCCAAGCAAGTACCAAGACAAAGCTTAAAAGCGGTTGGGCAGGCGAAAAGCACAGGTCTTCAAATGCATATGGCAAATTGCTTGCTTCAGTAACAATCTGCCATTAATGCGACGGTTTGGTGTGAACGCACGTGAGATACAAACCAACGAATTTTCCCTAGTTATATTATTTATTTATATTATTATTAGTTTTACTTACAACATATTAACTCTATTATTCAGTCTCTCTTTTTTTGTAGAGCGCAATATAAGCTTATTGTTCTGCCTATAACATTTGCGTTCTTTATATTCCCTGATAAGGATACTTAGCGTCGTTGGCGAAGTGTAAAACGCTTTCCCCGTCATCGGCGAATGGGTATTGATATTGCCAATCAATTCTATTTAGTACTTTTGCATTCAGGATTATTGTTTAATTATAGTGGGAGCTGATGGCTGAAGCTGAAACTAACCAATGGGGTTGGAGAATAAAATCTGATCAACCAATGAAAGGTCATGGTTTCAGCCGAACCGATAGGCTTTGAGATTAACGAAGTGATTACTCGAGGTTAGTCGAAGGTCACTAATTGTCATTAGTATTTAGTTTGAAGTAGGAAGAGCAAAAGCTTCCGTCGGAAAAGGATTAAATCCCAAACGGCTAGTACACCTAGTCCGACACACTTGTAGATAAAATACATTGATTAATTTGATTTGTTTGATTATTCGTTTTATTCGTCATAGTGAATCTTATATGGGGCATGCTGATGCAACAAAGTCTATGTGAGTTAAAAATTGCTATTGTGGCTGATTTTTTTAGCTTTGATTTAGTTGATAATTCAATTTTCGTAAACATAATTTTATTACTTTGTTATAAAATGCAAAATATAATAATAAATAATAAAAGTGCATGGGATTACATTGTGAAAAGGTCTAGAAAGTTCCTAAGAATACGTCATTGATTTTGGTGTCGGTATGTTAGATCTCACCGCGCAGCACATCTTTCGGACTCTTTGTGAACGCGATGGGCTATTCCTGAGGGTTCTTCTCGGCATCGCTTCATGATGGGCTTGTGTGATTAACTATTATACTAGTCGTAATTGTATTAGCCGTTACGTATACGAGTCGTCACGATAACCACATGTCTAGACGAATATTCCC
>CAJVPI010000120.1:0-51680 GCA_910592345.1 Paraglomus brasilianum
AATGTATACCTCATATTAGATTCTTTAACATTTCATCTGAAGCATTTAATGAAAAGGTTGTTCCATACATTGAATTATTACCAAGAGAGTTGCGATCTGATCTGCTTTATTATCATCCGCAAAATAACTACAAACCTAAAACGCAAATGTTACCACAAAGGAAGGGACAGCAAAAGGATTGCAAACTGACAAAGCCAATTACAATGTTATCACAAAGGAAGGTACAGCGACCTGATATTGATTCAGTTGTCATTAACAAACAACAGGCATTATGGATCTTACAGAAAATCGCAGAATCAACACAAAATGGCCGAGCTTTATTTTGATCCATTCATTGCGCGTTTATTTTGACAACTGGTCGAGTTACATATATGCAGATTATTTCTAAATCTTGTGCCATTTTTTTGAACCCCATTGTATATATTAATATGTAACAATTCGGACAGAAAATTAGGCGGAATGTGTCATTTGGAATTAAAAAGTATTCACGTCATCTCTAATAAAGGACTTTAATTCGAGAATGTTTCTATTAATTCATAAATATTTTCGGTCATACTTCTGTTGAGAATAAGACTTCCTTTTGCCATGTAAACAGCTGATTCCATGTAACATCAGTATTAAGGGCTCGTATTAGTATAACTCCGTATCAAATCATTTGTCAGTGACACTCGCAATGTTTTCAACGCTTCCTAGTAAATCATATTGTACTGGGCAAGGTCACGTTACTACAATTTTTGTACAGTCAAACTCCTCTAAATGCATCTCCTCTAAATGCATACTTTTGTCTGAATGCATATTAATATGCAATCGATTTTCATAAATCTTATAGTATTCTAAACGCATATCACGTGATGTATTATATCAATTTTTCTCGAGGCAATTCTAATTTATCGTTAAAAGCTTTCTTTATTAATATCGCTTAATTACACATTCTAAATCATTCATTAATACTCCTATCTTACTCTACAACAAAATAATTATCCAAACTTTTTTGTACAAGCGATTCTACCTTCAATCTTTCTAATACATCATTTTTCCTTAATTGATATTGGTGGTGGTTCCGAGTTCTCGTCTTCATCCTCTATTGCCATGTCTCTTTCCTCGGTTTCTCTTGAACTGCAAAAAAAGCTCAACAACTTCTCCATCAGTAAACTGTCTATCAATGACATTTTCGTTTTCTGGGTTTAAAAAGTCATCGGATGCTGATAGCATAATAATTGTATATCGGTTTATTGCTCTTGTAATTTCATGCTCTTCAATATTATCATCGCTTTCTACCTCTGTTACTCCCTCTTCATCTCGGATTTGACATGTCGGTAATTGTCATAGTTGTCACATCTTGCCACGATTCTCGGATAACAAGATTGCCTCTAAAATCGATAGTTTACTCTTTTTCAAATTGTTCCAACAAGCGTCGCACAAACTTCTTCCGATAATGCGCCTTGAAAGATGCAATTATCCCTGCATCACAATGCTGTAATCGTGATGTCCAAGATTCTCCGTTGCGGTCCATATCGTCGTACAGAACTACGTATTCCCTCGTTGTTAATAATTACAACCAAATTTAAGCGGATGTCTCCGTCTCCCTCCAATGCTTCATAAGGACAGCGGATGTTGTGTTTGGTGGTAAAAATTTGATGGTTGTATTATTCAACTCCAACACCGGCAACAACATGACATGGCGCGTTATCAAGAAGAAGGAGAACTTTCCGCCCTTGCATTTGTTGATCAAAGTAATGTAACCATTCCTGGAACAGAATAGCTGTCATCCAAGCTTTTTTGTTATATCGATACATTACTCCAAGGTTTCCAAGATTGACGTTTTGAAACAACGGGGGTTTAGCGCTTTGGCCAATGACAAGTAGCTTTAAATCACCACGCATTCGAATTTGCTTTAAATTATGTCGCTTTTAAGCCATCCATTTGAAAATGTTAGTGGTATTCGCGCAGGCACTATTCCAGCAGTGCTTTCTCAAGTTCTGGAAATTTTACTTGATCGATTTTCACTTTTAACGTCTGTACACAAAGGCGTGAAATTTGCTTGAAAAAGCAGAATAACCAAATATTACCCAAAACGATCTTGTTGAATGGTGAATATTTGTCAAGGTCGTTTTTGTCATTGGAAAGAACGAAAAATATATCCAATCAATTGCATTTGCTCCATATCATGTGACTATCTTCTAAATGCAAATTCCAGGTATTGCACAGTGAAATTCACTTTAACGAAGATCGCTTTATAACGAAGTTCTTTCCAGAACGGATTCATATATTTCATATAAAAAGACAGTTCACTTAAGCGAACTTTCAGGTTAACGAAGCAAAATCGTGGAACGAATGTCTTCGTTAAAGTGAATTTCACTGTGTAGTATGCATTTGACTGTATCGATAATTGTATTAGTATACATACAATTTTATTAAAATTTTATTAAAATGGCTTAATACTTTTGAACAAAACAGAATCTCTGCGGTCCCGACAGGTTGCTTGTATCGATAATTGTATTAGTATACATACAATGACGAGAAAACAAAATTAAAGAAAAAGAATTAGCCAAAATATTAAGTGAACTAACCTCGTCAATGGCTTTGGGTCCGAGTATTTCCTCCCATGCAATCTCACAGCTCAGTACCGAATAAAACGGCTGCTAGCATACAGTACGATATCACACATGGGCTTCCTACGCAGACTTCGCTGCTAGACGTTACACAAACATGTGACTATGGATCTGCGACTATTAATTACAACGTGTATGAGAAGTGACTGTAGCAACAGATAAACGACAACAGCGAAAATGCCAATTGCTTTCCGTCGTTCTTTACGGCCAACAGTAATCACCAAATCACGTTGTTCACGAAAGTATCATGCAACACAAATAGTACGGGAGGAGAAAAACATAGAGAATGTAGCTGATATCATGACAGATGATAATTTGGAAATTGACGAACAAAAAGACCAACAACCCATACAACGTGATCGAAGGTGGAAGGTGAAGGCATGGCTCCAAGAGCAAGAGCAGCGACTTGAAATCTTGCGAGGGTCAAAATACCTCGCCGGCACCAATGTAAACACATATTACTTCCGAGTCTTTAATAATCCGCTGTGTACGTCTGAAAGTCTAAATTTAACCACGTTCTGTTCCCCTCCCTTACGATAGCCATTCCCAATGAACCCCCTTTTTAAACCTCAACCGCCCGTATCAGATGCAAAACGCGAGGAAATATACCGACTTTTCGTCGATGATCGGCTCACACCCCGTAATATTGCTGATAAACATGGAATCTCTATCAAACGAACAGAAGCAATATTAAAATTGAAAGATGAAGAAAAAAAGCTCATGAAAAAGGTGAACGTCGAACATTTGCCTATCGGATATTGCGTTTGAATGGCTCGCTATTGAATGTATGCTTACTACATTATTTGCAAAGGGTGTAGTATTGCAGCGGGATCTTCAAACTAACATGGAGAAAATGCTCGGAGTTGAAAGTCTCACAAGGGCCATTGAACCATTGAGCACAATTATTCCAAAAGTAAAGAAACCGCGATTTCAACTCATCGAAGAAGGCTCTAAATTCACACCGGATGTTAGTTATATGTCTTCTTATTACTACTATTCCACGATTATCAGCATCGTTAGTTCTTTTCTAATCTTCATCTTCTCAGGATGCTGCGCGAATATTAGGACGTGAACCGCTTGAGCAAATACAACAAAGACAGCTCGAGCATGAGCATTGTTATCCATTTTCACTCGACGATACCAAAAAGAAGGATGCTTTTCGCACTATCAAGAAGGACGATTGTGAGACAAATAAGAGGTTCAAATTTGTTTTTGTTGATACAGAGGTATGATTAGGGATGTGTAAGGGGTATCTGTAAGGGCAACGATCTAGATGCTGCGACATCCGAAGTTAATCAATTTGTTCTTGATAATAGAAAAAGAAAACTTTGATACGTGAACAGGATGGGACATTGCTTGAGAAAGTTGACGTTGATTCTGACATGGCCATTGCCAATAAAAATAGTAAAACGGGTTTATAATTCATTTCTATCGCAAGAGTGAGGCGATTGTTGTAGACCGCTTTTTCCAATTGCCAACGTGTTCGACCGGTATTCTGCTATACGATATCATGTCTAGGGCAATGGTATCAGACAATACGATCAAAGAATAATTTATTGATTTTATGAGTGTAAACAATCATTCATTGTATATCCTCTTGAATGTAAGCGCAACGCCATCTAAGAATTCGTTGGTTGTAACATAATGCTCCCTGCGTAGACTGTATTGCCAAATAGTTTGAGTCAGTATGAGCAAATTTGAAGGTTTGAGGTTTCTAATAAGGCTGGTTTTTTGTTTTGTTCTTACAAAATTATTACTAATATTAATATCAAAACCCTGTACTCATACCAATAATTCAGAACTATTTTTTTGAGCTTCTCTAGTTCTTTTCCTAGTTTCTTTTTAGTCGATTACTACACCCTATCAATCCCGTTCTTCTACTCTTATTTGGATACTTACTTCTTTCCGTGGATTGTCAATGCAAGATCCTTGGTTAGTTTGCCTTCGACGTCGACAGTGTCTATACAAGCTTTCTCTAAATCGTGTGAAAACTTGAGTAATTTATTGTTATTATCTAATTGTGCTCTATGTGCTAATCCACGTGTCCATGCAAAGATAGATGCAATTGGATTTGTTGACGTTTCTCTTCCCTATATTTAAGCATGGTTAGAGAACTTGTAAAAAATATTCGTGCTTGTCATCAGATAATCAGCTAACCTTCTGGTGTTCACGATAGTGCCTTGTGACGGTGCCTATAGAAGATCATCGTTGTAAGAAGGCTTTGACTTTTAACATATGTAACGACAGGACTATTGTTCATTCGCTCAGTGTTACCATGTGCAGCTTCGGCTTCCATTGTCTTTCCATCGGGCGTTAGCAATACGCTTGTCATCAAACCCAACGAACCATACCCTTGCGCTATTATGTCAGATTGTACATCTCCATCATAGTTTTTACAAGCCCATAAAAATCCCCCCTCTGATTTGAGTGCCTGAGCCACCATGTCATCAATTAACCTATGTTCATACCAAATTCCCTTCTTCTCAAACTCTGATTTATAATCACTAACAAATATAGATCAACAAGTTAGGTATATAGGACAGATCGATGGTTAACGATCTGCCATCGACTAAGCAATGTAAACAAAACACTTAAACTTACGATTCATATATCTCTTCGAATATATCTTTAAATCGACCATCATATTTCTTGAGTATCGTATTCTTTGTACTGAGATACTGAAATTGAAGACATGTAAGCAATTGTATTTGCTTAAGAATAGCCGTTACTTATCAGTAATTATTACCATCGGCATTCCCTTTTTTAGCGCCATTTGGAAACTGCTGTGTGCGAATCCCTTAATAGACTGGTTAACGCAACAATATTAGCTATATAATCGCAACATTGTAGTCATTAATGTTCATTGTTAGCACAGTACACTCACATTGTCTTTGTTATACATTGCTAGCGACACACCGGGACTCTGTAGTAAAGGCAAAATAGTCAAGCTTTTTCCAATAATACATCAATTATGCTTTGAAGTTCGTTGATTACGTACGTCGAACTTATGAACAACAAGCGATGTCTCTGAATTACCGTCTTCGGGAATAAAACTCAGTTTTACGGTACCAGGACCAGGAATAAGCATCTCCGTGGCATTATACTATAGAAAAATCACGTATAATTAGTGAAAACAGCGTATGCTTTACTATAAATCGGTTAGTTCTTGGTACTCAACCTGATCAGCATGCGCATGTCTACCAACGACGATTGGCTTATTCCAACCAGGTACAATCCGAGGAACACTCTTCATCAGGATTGGTTCACTGCGCGAACAGACATGTACGTTAGTGAAGCCTTTGATTATCGCGTGAACAGAAACAATATACAATACCGAAATACAACTCCGTTCAAGATATTTCGTATCGTGCCATTAGGCGACTTCCACATTCGCTTCAGATTGAATTCTGCGTAGTTGTCGATAAATTTTGTTGTGACATCATAGTTTAAACGGCATTCACAGTCTCGTTGCTCACCTTTAACTCTAGCCTCATCGGGAGTAATTGTAGCACACTTAATACCAACGTTATATTTTTTAATGGCGTTGGCTGCATCAACCGTGACTTTATCGTCAGTCTAGGAGGAATAACAGAGACTTGTAAATATTGACGTAAAGCATATATATATTAGTGAAAGGAGAATGTAATAGGATAAGGATAGTAAATAATTACAGCATCTCGGTTCTCAATTCCCAAATCATAGTATTTGAGGTCTATGTTGAGATAAGGATAAATCAGCTGGAGAAAAAAGATCATCTGTCAGTCATATAATAATTAAATTATATATTGTCGAACGCTAAAGAAAGAATTTGCATATGACTCACGCTCTCTTTTATTCTTGACCATATGATTCTGGTCATTTCATCTCCGTCCAACTCAACAACTGGATTGTCGACAGTAATCTTTGAATTGGATGAATCTGTGAAGGGCATTATGGTATGTATCGGAATGTGATTCAGAATAATGATTTATAGCTTGCTCGTCTATATGTGCAGAGCATTTGTATGCGATACATACACCATCTCGCGTTGCTAAATGATAGGCATTTGAGTGTTGTGTGTGGTCTTACACTCCGCGCCAGCTGAAGTTGTCTAATAGAATACATGGTTTCCAGTTAGAAGAGAGAGAACTATGCATTTATGATATTTGTCGGATACCGCTAAATGAGTGGAACTGTCACGCAATGTAATTAATCATAGATCGCTAGGCATCAAGATGATCAGAGATTTCAGGGGTTGAGAACGCCCACACTTCCTACTTGGGTACACTCAATAATAATATTTATGACTGAGAAAAAAATTTCAGTCTTGTCAGGCATAAAAATTGAGCACTAAAGAACCGAAATAGTTTAACGACTTTTTTTTTTAAAACATAAACTTGTTATATAATGTGATCATTTTAATGGTAAGCAACATAGCATGGGTGGGAAGGAATAATTGATCCAAAGTTTTTCTATTGCTTTATAATATAGCTCATAATATTTGCTCTCTATTCCTATGGACGGGCACTCGCGTAATCCGTTTCCGGCGTCATTTTGTTGACTTACTATTGTACTAATACTAGATAAATTTTTAGCGATGCAAGTGGTTTTTATCAAGATTATCAAGTTTAGATTTGACAAATTTTTTTATTTAGGAAACTTGTGCTGTGCTAAGTCGTACAATTACTGAAATTTAATTTTTAAATTTAGTTCAGGGTAATCTTCGTGACTAGTCAATATCCCCGTCACTCACTATTATTTACTTTGTGTTAATAAGAATGGTATGAGCCTAGGTTGTGTCGACAGATTGACACTTTCCGCTCGCGTAATTGCGTACCAATATTAATATCTTTCGATCTAATCGATAGCCCATCCCGTATCAACTCTAGATACTTTAAAAAAAGAGCTTTTTATTACAAAAGGGCTTGCAACTAACTAATAAATATCAATTGGAATTAACCTTTTTTGACGATGGAATTTGTATCTTTTCGCAGTCGATGATTCTCTGCGCATTTCCATTTGCTTGTTTTATCATGCCTATCCTTCCGCGAGATTGCTCAATGACTTTACCCTTTTTATTTCCCTCGATTTCGTGAAGCCGACACTGACTTCTGCGCCTCCCATTTGCGAGGTGTTAAGATTCAATCTGAACGGGCAGCTTCATCTTTTTGGTTGATCGTGAAATTTTAACCTAAAGATCACGTGCGTGAACAATTGTTCGGGATGTAGCCCGCGATACATGCAAAAATAATCAAAGTCTAATGTTCGCGGACTATTATACATAATTGTTTTTTCAAACGATACCCCTTATTCTATTACCTCACCCCCCGGAGGTGAAAATTGTTCTGGGACTCGAAAACTTTTCGCATTAAATATAATTGTTAATAATATCAATAAACTTGATTAAAGCTTCCACGGAAAATGCAATCTCCAGACTTTTGAAAATTTATATTGTTTGGAGGATATAATAGCAATTCGGTATTGGTGGTATGCCATTCGAGCAAGAGAAAAGCCGACGTGGATGCAGAAGCTAATGTACAAGCTAATTTACGCCCTTACCTCCAAAATTGCAGTTGACACGAGTAAGTTAAAGGTAGGGTATATTCGGCTAATAATTTGATGTGCCAAAAGCCTTAAAGCTCATTTGGTGGAAACCTTTCAATTACAGATGTGCTCGGTTTCATCTTTGCTGAATTTGAATTTAAACAATACGATAATTTAGGAATGGTGGAGGCTGTACTTTTTCAATGCCATAAGTGGAAAGCATTTTATTATGATGCAAAACCGGATTTGTCTCAAATCCAAGTTTGAGTTACACTATTCGCATTTTTGACTGGTGTCTTGTATCGTACAGTGTGGAGAATTGAGAGCGCCACAAGTGAGTTGGCAACATACCAGATTGAAGCTCTTAAAATTATTTAATACACTTTCTATCGAATCCAATTTTTAATTTACATCTCACTTGAGCTGTTTTGGTTTTTAACTCTCAGCCAACATAAGTCCAAATTTTTCTAGTGATATGAAAGATTGTGCAAAAAGGCTTTGCTTCATAAATCTTCTTTGGACTTGCTTGATCCCATGACTAAATATCTTAGCCAACAATGTCTAACTTCATCAACTAATGAGAATTAACATAGAATTCAACCCAAATGTCTAATCGAATAAGACTTTCCCAATTTCTCTCGCTCCAATCTGATTAGATGAGGCGTATCAGTTAATAATTCGAGTTTCCAATTCGTTTCTACCCTATAAATTACAATCATCCTATAAACTGTGATTCTTGGGCACGATTAGCCAATTTTGTACATGTTACAATTTATTAAAAAACCAAACTTCTATGACAGAAACGTCTGTCTTAATTAAAGGGGATATTGTTTATCAAATTTTTTTAGACAAATATGAGAGTAGCATTGTGATACGGCAATTATCGGCAAAATTCACATTGACTTTCGTGTGTATTAGTGTACGACTAGATTGACGCAATTGAATGTTTGCTATCGAAACTCGGATTGCACATACCTGTCCAACGCTTGATTGTTCGTGCGTGTCACTGAGATTACCTTTATATCTGCAAACTTATTTTGAACCGAGAATGGGTCATATCGTCATATCCTAGTACAAGTTAGTCGATAGTTTGAAAATAAAATGCCATATGCGTTACACAGGGCATATTGATCAGTAACTACTATTGTTCAGGATGCGTGTTTGTATATGCTTAGATTGTCGATTGACTATAAATGGGTGAACGTGGGGAAGAGCAACTTCCAATTTCGGGAAGATTGTCACCATCAATGTTCGTCCCAAAAGAGAAATAAATACCTGGAAAAAAAAGTTCAACCGGTTTATTTCTTGCATACCGATAATAGTAATGGGCAAAGGCAGCAGAACAAGACAGTCTCTTCGTCAACTCCCTTCTGACATAGACAATTCTAACACAGCTCAAGATCACTTATACAAGAAACATCATTACATCTCGAAGAGAAGATCAGACGACGAGGGATGGAAAGAAGAAAAACCGCCGTATTATGTTTTGCTGACCACATATTTCTCTTATCTTGTACTTATATGCTTTGGTCATCTGAGAGACTTCTTCGGGAAGAGATTTAGAAGTAAGAATTATCGACATCTGAGAGAACAGAACGTAAGTATGAATTCGCATTGCATCGGATGCACGAGATTAAATTAACTTGCATTTGTGGATGGTATACCTTCACCATGCATTCATTCTCCCCATTGGTTTAAGTTTTATCACTATCAAACGTCGAGATAACTATTGTTTTTGCAATCTTAACTTTATCTTGTCATCTTAGGGCTATGCACCACTGAATTCTGACTTCGACAATTTCTACGTGCGCCGTCTAAAATGTCGTATCAACGACTGTTTTAGTCGGCCTATTACTGGAGTCCCTGGTCGTAAGGTTACCCTCCTCGAACGCGAGACAAAAGACTATTGCAGAACATTTCAATTAACTGGAAACACTCGCGAATGCCTAAATTTAAGCAGTTATAACTATCTTGGATTCGCTCAGAATAAGGGTCCATGTGCGGATGCTGTTGAGGCCACAATCAGAAAGTATGGTGTAGCTGTGTATAGTCCGAGGATGGAAGTTGGTAAGAGAGGTTTGGGAGAAGAGACTAATTAGTGGAAATCACGCGTTGAAAATATTCAAAATTGATTACTGAAATATGCTATCCTCTGAACTTGTCAAAGAATACAATTAAATTGCGTCCTCTTCCTTAAAATATAAGGCACGACCGATCTACACCACCAAGTTGAATCTCTTGTCGCTCGCTTTGTCGGCAAGCCCAGTGCTATGGTGATCTCTATGGGCTATGCAACGAACTCGACAACACTGCCTGCACTAGTCTCGAAGGGGTGTCTGATAATCTCCGATGAACTTAATCATTCTTCGATTGTCTTTGGGTCTAGATTATCGGGTGCATTTATTCGTGTCTATAAACATAATGATATGAATGAGTTGGAGACCTTGTTGAGAGAGTGTATTTCACAGGGACAGCCGAGGACACACAGACCATGGAAAAAGATTTTGGTTATCGTAGAGGGGATATATTCTATGGAAGGGAGCATTTGTAATTTACCAAAGATCGTAGAGTTGAAGAGGAAGTATAAAGTAAGTAACGGTGAGGTAAAAAGGGAATAGATAGGCATTAAGAAGTTTCTAGTGCTTGAAGTTTGTATATTGTTCTGCGTTGATCATAACCAACTTGGGTTAATTGGTGATTTCCCAATATGGTCAAGTAGTGCATTAGCACAATGTTATGAAGTTGATGTCAGAGACTTAACTAATACAATGACCATCCCTTACTTCGTCAGTTTCACTTGTACGTAGACGAAGCACACAGTATAGGAGCCTTAGGTCCTCGTGGGAGAGGAGTATGTGATTACTACGGCATAGACCCGTCTGAGATTGACATTCTCATGGGTACATTCACCAAATCCTTTGGAGCAGCCGGAGGTTATATTGCTGCGTCTCCGGAAATAATCTCTCATCTTCGTCTTTTCAATTATTCATCAATATATGCGGAATCTACCTCTCCGATAGTTCTCCAGCAAATATATACCTCTATGACCATTATTATGGGTGAAGATGGCACAGAAAATGGACGAGAAAGACTGGAAAGGCTTGCTTTCAATGCGAGGTATTTGGGGACGAATTTGAAAAGACTAGGGTTTATTCTGTACGGAGACAGAGACTCGCCTATTTTACCATTATTGTTATATAATCCGGCCAAAATTCCGGCGTTTTCGAGGGAACTGTTGAAGAGAGGGATTGCAGTTGTAGTCGTTGGGTATCCCGCGACCCCCATTATTTCTTCTAGAACGAGGTTTTGCGTGAGTGCTGCTCATACTAAGGAGGATTTAGATGAGATCTTGAAGGTTTGTGATGAGGTCGGGGAAATTTTACAGTTGAAGTTGTCGAATAAGTCACCAGGGCTAAGTATAGAGGATGTATTGAGAGATGGGGAGATAGGGTTGTGAAGTTAGTAGGCTTGGACTAGGATGCGTTGCTGAAATAATATAGAACAAAATATAGACAAGGTGACTATTACTATGAGAACGTTAGAATGCTACGACGGAAAATGAATCCTTTGAATGTAACATGTAATATTTATATTGTAAGAATAAGAATTGAGTTTAACAAATTTCCATCTTCGGCTATTTTTCTTTGGGGAAAGTGAAATGCAACATTGTGAAGCAACCGTAGAATGGCCAGTTCGCAGTTGCTAATTGGGGTAGATCGCCATTATGAGCAAAATGTTAGGCAGATAAGTTTTCGCTTGTACTAAATAAGATGTTTACAAGGATTGTATGGGAAACCAGTCAAATACTTGTGAACGGAATCTTGGAAAGTTAAAATAGGATTTGAATCTTAATCAGCTAGGTGGGTGAAGACCATATGAAAAAAAAAATCTATTCAAATGATTGCGCCGAATTGGCGAAGGTTATGCGAAGAATTTATCAGGAAAATCACGTTACTCCATTATTAATGCAGGTTTGAGCAAAATTCTCTAATGTTAATATATACCATTATCTAGCGCGCTAATGAATGTCGATCATGTTCTAAATGTATAACACAGTGTTCCTGCATGATTACATCATTCGAGCAACTTATTAATTTCTTAGAGCCTTATCTAGTTATAAAAACTGCGGTCAGAAAGTTAATTCGAAGCTCAAGACTGCGGCACAGCGATTGTTTAGACTAATTCGAACTATAATGTCAGTTACACGAATAGGCGTTTTTTCGAATATATATATTAAGCGGTATTTGTCAATTACATTGCCAACTACCTTGCCAACTACCTTGTAATGGAAGAGACATCCACGCTTCAGATCCAAGCATACTTAGACGAAATCAATGTCGTCAAAGCATTAAGAGGGAGACAACTTACCGACCAAGACATTGCAATTGATATGTTTGAAGAAGAGTTAAAGAAACTAGTTGAATCTAGGAGGAAAGTTAATGAAACGAGGAAAGTCAATGAAACGAGGACAGTTAATGAAACGAGGAAAGTTAATGAAACGAGGAAAGTTAATGAAACGAGGAAAGTTAATGAAACGAGGAAAGTTAACGAACCGAGGAAAGTTAATGAGACGAAGAAAGAGCAGACCAAATCCAAGTACAAAGGTAACATAAAATTATGATATGATATGGATAGGGTTGCTGCCGAAGAGAGCAGATATAGAATACCACATAATAATATTAGGAGTCGTAAGCATTGTTTCAAACAATATATCGATACATAATTAATCCAGTGTATAAAATTTCGTTCTTTTCAAGGCAAAGCATCTGAATACAGAAGTATTAACGAGACCAGTAAACCTGACAAAACACCTACTGTAAAATCCCTATCAAAGAATGATCCCCGTATTCCTCACCTTGAAAAGCTAACCTCATCGACATCCAATTGCGTTGCCTGTTTTGAATCGTGCACGGTATACTCTGTTGCTTGTTCCCATGCTTTCTGTATGGACTGCTTCCGTCAGTTGTTTATCTCGGCTACAACAGACGAATCATTGATACCAGTGCGTTGCTGTGACAAAATTATTGGAATGAAACACGCTCGAGCCATGCTATTTCCGAGAGAATTTGAAAAGTTCAAAAAAAAATGTTTGGAAGTAAGGTCAAGAAACAAAGTATATTGTCCCGTCAAAACATGTTCTGAGTGGATCTTGGTAAATAAGAACCAGACAGAAGTTGAATGTAACAAATGTCGTGCGCGGATCTGCACCAGGTGCTCCACCCTTGCGCACGAGAACACAGATTGTCCGCGGGATGAAGAGCTTTTGAAACTCAGAGAACTCGCGTCCACAGCTGGCTGGAAAGACTGCCCCCAATGCCACTTCATCATTGAACTTACTATTGGTTGCTACCATATGACATGCCGTTGCGGTTACCAGTTCTGCTATCTCTGTTCTGCTAAATGGCGCACTTGCAATTGTCGTCAATGGGATGAAGTTCGTCTTCAGAACGAGGCTCGTACACGAATTGTAAACATCCAACCACAGCTGGCTGGTGCACATCTGGAGAGAAGAGTCGGAGAGTTCGCAGAAGAATTAAGGGTGAGACACGAATGTAGACACAAATGGGAGAACAGGAGATGGGATTTTGCTCGAGATTGTGGGAACTGCAATTGGAATATGATTTGGTATGGATGGGAATGTGAGACATGTTTATGGAGGGTTTGTGCTAAGTGCAGATTTCACAGAATTCGAGTCAACAGACGAGTAGGTAGTGAAGCGAATGCGAGTTCATCTGCGCAGACACCTAGGCATACCACCGCAGTTTCATCTAGAAGGATAACTAGCACTGTTACTGCAAGTTCGTCAACAAGTACGAACAATCATTCCAATACAAACCCAATCAATTACTCAAACAGTTCCCGTAGGACTATGACTGACAGGACCACTCCTGCAAGAGCATCCTCAAATGCGTCCGCAAGTACAAGTAGAACCATTGGGGTGAGTGCGCCTACAAATACAAGGGGAATCGTTAGTGCGAGAATCATCAGTGCGAGCTCACCTGCAAGAACCATCGGAGTGAGTTTATCTGCAAATACAAAGAGAATCATCAACGCAAGCTCAACCGCAAGTACAACATATGCAAATTCAAGAAGTTCACTTGCAAGTACAAGTGGAACAACCAGAGCAAGTTCAAGCAGAAGCTCTGGTAGTATGTATCAATCAGGAACTATATCAAGAGACACAAGTAGAAATATCGCTAAACCTAACAGTTCATCCTTCGGTTCGTCATATATATCGAATAATTACGATAGTTATTATGGAACTAGGGTTAGTTATCCGCAAAGTTCACCGTCAATCGTTAATCGGAGCTGTAAACAAAAAGAATCGCAGTGTATTCTCTTATAGACTGGAATTTACCATATGAAGTTTAATATGTGTTTTTGTTCATGGACTATAGGAGTAGAGTGTATAGCAACATTTGGAGGGGCATATAATGGAATATATTACTATAAAATATTATCGATAAACAGTATGTAACAGTATTAATTAGTACAATAAAGTTATTATTATTCTGATCAACGACACTTAGGTATTATAACTCGTGATACTAAATTTGACTACGTGACGTTCAGCAGATAAGGTACTGATAATTGTGTGAATAAAAGTTCCTCACGATAGGTACTGATAATTATTTCTAGCCTTCATTTTTACAAAAAAGACATTCGCGCGAATTTTCATTTTCGATCAGGAGAGATAGGTTGTCGCTAATATCGACGACGGACGTATTATGACTGTCGTAAGCGAAAGATCCTCTGTACATTGCTTAGCGTATTTTTTTTTTTTTTTTCGTTGACAACCAAAACAATCCCACACACATGTGCAAGCCTCGCATAAAAAAGTATAATACATAACTTGGTTTGCAAGCTTTTCAATGGTAACGAGGTCCTCGGAGTGGACAATCTGCGACAACATAACATCCAAAGAGTTTTTAAGTGCAGGATCAGATAAAACCGGGATTGATTGCTTTTCTTATTTACATGCATTTCTTGTTCATAGACTGTATATACACAATATATTAGATAGCAAAATCACAAATCTACCTAGAGCCGACTTGTATCCTACGAAAACGCCAAAATCAGGTTATGCAACTCAAATATTTAGGAAAAAAGTTAAAATTATTAATACACATATAACTTTGCACAAATTTATACTCATTTAAAAGCGCAAAAAACTGCTATCATATTTATAACATATTGCCCAAATATCTTGCTCCTTCATTGAGAAATCAAAATTTGAATATAGAGAGTACTATTCGCATCCCTTAAAGACATAACACGCAATGCAATTACCGTGAAGTTAATACACAAAAAATTGCGTGTGTTAGCTAGTAATATAATATAATTTTTATATAATTAAACGAGGGGAACTGGGATTTTGCTACTTTGGCAAGTTTGTGACTGGGATTTACTATAAATTTCGATATTTAAACGCAAAAAGGCATAGCATCGTTTACAACTTACATTTGAACCGTCCCAGCAATTCTGTTGGCGACCCCCGAACCTTTTTTGCTTGTAATATTGGACACCATTGTAAGTCACTTAGGATCGGATACGTTTAGTGTTAAAGGTGGAAAGTTTTTGAATACGTGTAACATGGACATCAAATACTTATCCTTTTTGTTCGATATTGAAATATGCCTTTAGTATTTTTCGAAAAAGCGAGCTCACTAGAGTAACTGCACGTGAGGAAAATACTCGAATCCAAAGCAATTAATGAGTATTTGTGGGAGGAATACATCACTACTTAATATTAGTCCTCTCAGCGCAGGCTTGTCTATAATGTGTCTCTACAAATTTACAATCACAAATCCGTTACAATAAATTATACACTAAGAAATCAAGCTACTCGGCTGTCCTCAATGCAAGTTTGTTAATGGCTAGGTACTAAAAGTAGTTTTTGTTACTATTACTATCAAAGAAACAATTTAGTTTGTGTAAATCTAAGTAAAATTACATTAGAAATGAAACTTCCCGTATTACTCTACCTTCCGTAAGTGGCCTAATCCGGCTTAATTCAGCCTCCTAAGCTTTCGTTCAACGACAATGACGCACACAAATAGATAATAATAATAATCATTAGTCGAACAGTGTACGTGTGTATTAATTACACATCTTTACAACAAATTACCGGATTTCATGAAATTTTACTAGTAAACCATATGAAAAGTCGTTCTTTTCAAAAGTCTCTCTTGCTCATGTATGCTATGCAAATGACAATAGTTTCTGTATTAATTGATTGTACTTTCGGAAAATAATAACGATAGATTTTACACATTATTATATAGTCGTAGCTCAATAAAAGGTAGTATATACAGTATGGTACGCGTGTATAACCATATATTTTCATATTGTAAGGTGAAATGGGATATTGTGGCACAGTCAAAATTTTTACTTAGACAACTATGTAACATCTTATGATATCTTTGACACATAATTTACGCTCAAATTTAGGACAAGTCTATCATAAAATATTGTTTATGACGAAACACTTTCTGCAGATGGAATAGAATTTTTGGGGAGGGTATTGTAGCAAATTTGCCTCTTTTACGTTATGCTGCTATCATGGTGAAGCTTTATTGTCAATTTCAGTCCCAGCCGGATGATGCGTGCTTCCTGACATTGTTTCCATACCCAACCCAATTTTTTCCCAATGATCCACTAAGGTAATTTCATTTGGACATTGGATAATGTTATTTAAGGCTTGATAGACGCGACATCCACTTCATGGATAGAATGCAGACAAAAATCAGATTCCACACCTCGAAATTTTCCGATTAAAAAATATCTCTGAAACTCCTGTAAGAACTAAACTTTGGTTTATTCTACTGCTTATCACGCGAGTGATAAACTATCAATCCACTCATATTGCCAAAAACGGTCCCTTCATATCAACTGTGCGAAATAATGTTGGTCTGCACCATTCGCCGAGAGTAGAGATGTGCTACTGTGATTACATCTCAGTCATATTATTGCATACTGAACTATTAAAATTAATAAAAACTTCAACGTAATATTTAATTAGTCTTTATTATTAGTAGTAGTATACAGTATATTAGTGCTCATGATCTGTGTACGATTGTAATAGCAAACATGTCATCACTATTATTGATCTGAATTCTCTATCACGGCTTAGACAAACTTATAGTGTGTTTCGACTTACAGTGTGTTGCGAAAAAAAATGGCGCGAAATAAACTTGTATATCTCAGCAATTACCCAACAGAGACAAATAAAGTGGATTTTAATGCTTATAAACTACTTTATTAAGTGTAAAAATTTTAATACGAAATATTATCACAAGTGAGAAAGGAATCAAGGAAAAGGGTGGTTTACTTTGCAAATGTAATTAATGACAAGTAATAGTAATAGTAAATAAATTATATAATATAGAAACCATGTAAACAAATCGCGTTTTTTTTTGTTACTCGAAAAACTAATTTTTCAATTCATGCGCCATTTTTTTCGCAACACACTGTATTACACAAGAACAAACTGTAAAAATGCCAACTTATTTATATTAAATAGTATTCTGTTACTCCAATGAAAAATATTGTCGACGACCAAAAAGGCAAACTTTAATTAACTATTATATTAAATAAAAGTAAGAGAGTAAAGTAAAAGACGATTATGAACAAAAAAAATTACAATGTATGTTTCAAAACAAAATAAAATTAATCGATATAAAAAGTAATATATAAAAAGACCTAAACAAACAAATGATTAAATTTTCAGTTCAGAAGAAAAAACCAAGACTTCCTAGCGAGAACGAGTTGAACAAATTTTGTACTGGACTTCGTTTTCATTAAAACTTATCAGATTTTATCTAACACAGACCTATGCACTTGATGGAAAACTCGCTTCTTCTGTTCGTTATCTTATGAAGGAAGCCAGCGAATTTGCATAAAGTCGTGTCTATTTCTTTTGTCACATCTTCGCAATAATATGGTCTGTCGATATTCAGCTTATATACAGTGTGGGACAAAAAAATCCGTAATTTAAGGTCGATTTAAACAATGTAAAATGTAAAATTATTGTAAGATAACGGAACTGCTCGTTTATAGGTACATTATTTGCACTAATAATATTTCTTAATTCCTTTAACATTCCCAAAATTTATTCGAGAAACATCAATTAGAACGATGACTTCCAGACACGAGACAAATCGTCAAGCTATGCAACAATTGTAGGATCAACGCATTCGGAATGGTGGAGATTCATAAACGCGAGGTTGTTCCCACAGTATGGTTTATGGTAACATTAAAAAACTCAAACAATCTGGAACCGTTAACCCTAGCCCTAACCTTATGTTAAAGGATCTTTACTTCTGCATAAGGGATAAGATTTTTTCCCGAAATAATGAGCAGCAATTTTATGTATACATACTCCGAAGACATTGATGACTTGTTAAGAGATGAATGGCGTTTCAACAAGACAATGACCTTAAAAACTTTCTTTGAGATAACATGCCTGAAGTTATAGACTGGCCCTTCTAACAGTCTTGACTCAAATCCAGCAGAGAATCTCTGTAATGATGTTAGAAGAAATGTAGAGAAAAAAATATTGGTGATTTGCGGTCAATAAGTGGGATAATAATAATATTCCACAACTAACCCTAATTGGTTAGTACGATCAATGAAACGTCAATTCATAGAAAGTAACGGTGAACGCATTCCATACTAAATTTTTTAATAAAATCCGCTGGTTTCGGCTTTCAAATGGTATAAATCCATCTTATTTGCACTACTGATTCTTGCGTAATGCGTAATTTTGTATTTTTGTCGTGTCCCATGCCTTCTTAGTTGTTTTTGCATAACGAATATTTTTATAGGCATACTAATACTATGAAGAGAACACAAGCTTTCTTTTTAGACTATCAACCTATTCTTGTTGAGCTGGCGAGCAATATCGCGAGTCAGAGCATAGATACACAGATACGATGTACTCCATTAAACTACATGCACGATTAATACAAGTTGTGTTACAAACTTGAATAACTTATCCGCGAATAAATGACAACCAAACCCTGCAAACCACAGTCAACAGAGGTTCGATATCAACGAAAGTTTTTTCCAACAGTCTGACAGAACGTGATGTGAATGGTGATCCGTAATAGGAAATAAGTAAACAGTGTACATGTTTTGTGTAAGCTATGCGCATAATGGTAGTTAGTAGAAAGGTATTTTTGTGCTCTAATATGGTAATGTCTTAGAAGGTAACATCGTTGGATGTTATTGGTCGATACTACAATCCTGTGTTCTCGTTTATTAACAAACTGGTAGCACACATTCTATTGCGTTTTGAATCCCAGATTAATAATCAAGAGTAGTGTCTAGGAAAACAACGTGTCACACATTAGAGATAAAACAAATATTAAAATGCCTGGGAGAGAAAAGAGCAAGGAGAAATCAAATACCTGACGAACCGAGAGAATCTCGTAGTCAGTAGTGAATATTATACAAGACTGCTTTATTAGTGTAGCCTGCTGTGTTGACCCCGACTATCAACCAAACAATTATATAATACGTCTTTGAAAGTCTACAACTAATCGAAAAGATGACTGTCCGCGTATTAGATGACTATTATCTTGGAATTACTGCAATCATCACGATTGCATACCAAATGAGTTTTTTTGTAATTGCTTGGTTCTGTCAATTTGATAAAGTGACGGACTTTGCTGGTAATGGATCCATTGTCTTATTGATTGGAGATTTACGTTAGTCTTGGATAATATGTAATGACGGATATGATATTATTATTATTTTTTTTGCTTAGGTGGATCGAACTTTGCTATCCTGGCGTTAATAACTTTGACATTCGGAGGAGTAAGTATCATTCCTTGTGAATTTACATAGTGCCTTTCATCCGTAATAACTAATCCTATTTATCAACAGACATATCACGACGGACAAATAGTAGCATCAGTCTTTGTAATTACATGGGGATTCCGCCTAGGACGTAAGTCATTCCGACTAATCTTTAAGCTCACTGCTAGCTCTTAACAAAATATTTCTAATCGAAAACCCGATTCTAGTGTTCTGCCTCTACAGAATACTTAAAACGGGCCACGACTCTCGATTCGATGGTCGTCGCGAGAACTTTGCTTCATTCCTTGGTTTCTGGATTTTTCAAATTATCTGGGTCTGGATAGTATCATTACCAGTGACCTTAGTAAACTCACCGAGAGTTAGTACAATGGAGTTAGACGGACGAGATGTTAAATTTGGAAGTGCTACAGATATTCTTGGGATTGTGCTTTGGGTCATAGGCTTTTTATGCGAAACTATTGCGGATGCACAGAAGGTAACTGTGGTATTTGAAAAAGTGCAGAGTGTAGATTAAACAGGTTATTAAGAAATAAGTAATGGATAATATACAACTGATATAAAATTAAACTTCTGATAAATCTTGATTGACACCTGTATTTGTAGTTCCGGTTCAGACAGAATAGAAAATCATCAAAAGAATTCATGAAGAGTGGAATCTGGGCGTGGAGCAGACATCCAAACTACTTCGGGGAGATTGTCGTGAGTAATCAAGAGGGAGACACAAACTGCTACTGTAATTTTAAATTACCAATTATTAAACTTTTTTTTGCTCTCAGCTTTGGTGGGGAATATTTCTGCTATGTCTTGAGCCAACGCTATCGGGCAATACTAAAGTCCCATGGTTATCGATTGCATCACCCATTTTTACCATGAGTATGATTACATCCTTTATTTATTCTCTCTTAATGTCTAAATTTCACTCGTTCTAATTTATTCCTTGCCGGCTCTCCTAGTTATTCTATTGGGCCTCTCAGGACTACCTTTTAATGAACGCCCGACAGCAGAGAAACAATACACTTCTGGCAATTGGGATAATTATTCCGCATATTTAAAAAGAACGAGCATACTTATTCCCTTCCCTCCGGTCATATACGAGAAATTCCCGCAGTGGGTGAAGAGCACAATATTCCTCGAATTTCCCATCTATCGTTATACACCTCAGAATGACATGGCCTAACGATCACAGAAAAGAAGATTTGGAATTGATTTTTGAATTATAGATTATATGTGTGACGTTGTAATTTACAAAGCATTAATATATGTATGATTATTTTTCACATTAAAACTTTGTTTAATCACAAGCAACCAGAAATTAAAGCTAATTTTACTATAAATTACCAAAGTTCTATGAGATTTTACTCTAGCTTGTATGGCATTCTAGTACTCAGCATGTTAATAATGCTGATTCCTAGATATTCCTTGCTTATCCTCAACAGCCTCTATTTCCCACACAACCTTCGTCCTCGCCATCTGAACTTTCTTCCTTCTATTCGATAACATCTTCATTATCCGGTCTTCCCTTCACCACCCTTCCACGATTCTCCTCCACCTGCACTCCCCGTTCCATCCTTGCGACCCCATACTTTTCCCGCCAGAACTTTAAACTTCGTTGCGGCTGCACCACCTCTATCAGTAATAAACCGCCTGTCGGTAGTCACTCCTGTTGCCAATGTCGTAACGTTAGCGAGAGAGTTTGTTATATAAGATCCCAGTTGCATCGATGATAATACAGGAGAGTTGTCTTGTAGATCATTATGTTGCGCAACGCGTTTCTGGAATAAGTCCGAGATGGCTTGTTGATCGTTTTTTTTTGTTCCCTGGTGAAACGAGAAGATTAAAAAGACCCCACAAACGTGGTATTGATAAGTCATTCATATACAAAGATAGGTAGACACAGACGAGGATTCATGACTGCTATCTAGTATACCTTTAATTCCAAAATCTTTTGAAAGTTATTGACATTCCTATCCTTAATCAGTAAAATATAATTGTTTACTATTGCTTCGGGATCGTCGTGCGAGAGAACGACCTTTAGGATGGATTCTATTTTTGTTATTCCCCTATTTACTAGCTTCACAAACCTAGAAGATAAAAGTTTGGTAAATAAAACGGCTCGCATAAGATAAGCACTTCAGACAAAATGATTTAACTCACGTAGTTGGTTGTTGTGTAATGCTGTCTGAATTCATCATTGGCAATGTCAAGAGAGTTGTCTTTAAAGATTGGATATCAAGAAGCATCTATCGTTTACGTAATATATAAGAACAAGAAATGGAAGTGTGTTGCGTTACAGCAAAGATCACGACTGATACCTGTTCGGCGCCATATGTTGATATGGGTTTACACTTTGCTAGATTATTAATTATTTGATAGAAGAACGAACTAAAATAAGCGGATTAAGGGTGAGTAAATATGGGCTAGTTCCTTTTAACTTAAACATCTTTCCAAATACTTACTCAACGAATTTGTCACAAAAACTTCTGAAATATCTTGGACTTGTGATATTTTCATTAATTAAAACCATGTATTGATTCAATATAGTCTGAAGCTGGGATATGTATTCGGATTGATCGCCCACAGAATCAAGAGTACCCCAAGGAATACGGGACATTGAAGAGAGAGCTGGTTCACAACTTAGTTCAACTCCTTTGACAAGAATTTTCAGTGCCGTCGAGATTACCCTGAAATTGTGAAATAAGGGATGATTAAGTGTGTGTACGAGATCACTGTAAATAGAAGAGAGACTTACGTTAAAAAAGATTCGCGTTCAACTTCAAGACTGACTTTACTTTTATATCCTTCGTAAATTTTCTCGATTAATTTCTCTTCCAACTGAATGCGCAATCTTTGTAAGTCTTTTTTTTTTTTAAAGAAAGTTTAATGTTACAACAGCTCTTAATACATGCCTGCAAAGTCGTATTATAACAATAATCTGCCGTGTTAATAATCATGCAAATAGACTTTAACTCATTCCAAGTCATCACTCTTCTCTCATCCCTAGAATTTTACATAGTAACAAGTATTTTAACAACATTCGCATGAACCATCATGTGTACCTCAGTTTTCCATCTCATCATAAAAACAAATAAACAAACTTTGGCAATCGTCCAATTAAGACATCATTTGCGTAAACCTTCAGCCATTTCCCAAATATCAGGCATAAATCATAAAACGGTTTTCTAGTTGATAATTTTGCGCAGTTTGCAAGCGTTTCACGGTAATAATAAAATAAATCCTTGCTTGAGGGAAGAACAGAGTTTGTAGAATCGTCTCCCGGAATGAATTCGGTAAGGTAAGATGTTATCATATCCGACAGCAATCTTTGAGGATAAGTCGTGAAGGAGGGTTAAAAAAGTAAACGTGGAACATTATTAGTTGGACGCAAAATGTAACGTTCTTATGGACAGAGAAATATAATCGACCGTACTTGTCCTCCGCTTTTATATATATTGTAAGATGTGGTTCAAAAGAACAGGAAATACTCCTTTCGAATTTAAACCGACCGGGTTCATCTGATTCTGCGTCATTCTACAGCGTGAGTTATCACATTTGTTTGTTAATAAACAAATTATTGCATGCTAGCCTTTAATCAACAAAAAAACGTTAGCGTAATTACCATTGAGCTAAATCTCTTTTCAATCTGCGCTTCAAACTCTATGGTCAATTGCAGATTTTTCAACAAAGTCTTTACATCCAAGTCAACAGTTTTCTCAAGAACTTTGGTAAAATCTTCTCTGTGATAAAAATGTTAAAATATTAGTCAAAGGTAATGGCATAGAACATATTTGCTTATGAGAACAGACCCTTTAATATTACCGTGTAATTTCACAGAATTTAGAACATAATTCTTCACTCAAACGCCAACGAACCGGAAATATGGAAGCATGTTCTTCGTCGTAACTCTTGAGAGCTCGTTTCAACCATGCATACCGACGAGGTGTATTCTCAAGAGAGGCAATCTACGAGAATATAATCCCAGTCAGTACCGAATCTTACTTCAATCAATATATTCTGTAGAATAACGATTTGTAAATAGACCTCGTCATTTCCTCGGAATAAACGCTTGTATTCGCGTAACTGCTGCTCGCAGTACCAATTTATAAGTTGAGTTCTAAAGTAATACGACAATTTTCCAAGATAATTAACTGTCTTACACGATGTTTGTTGTATTATCGATGACCATTCCTTAATCATACCTGACGTTTGCACCCATAATATCGATCACTAAACATCCATCCGACAACGGTGCTGTTTGGACAGTCAGGCTTCCATCGGACGCAAAACTGTTATTAAATAAATAAAGGTATATAAGTGATATAACAGACAGTACAAATTAATTTGCAAGTTCAAGGAAACTTCACCTTGATTCAAAGTCAAGAAATATTTGTTTCCTCAGACCATCCTGGAAGGCGTTAACTGAATTGATCAAGTCAGCTATCTGGTGAATGCTTTTATAGCTCTTAAAAAACGTGATAAGTTGCAAAACTGCCTAGTGGGAAAGAATTGTGTTTTTCAAATTAGTTAACCACATTGATATTAAACGAATACTGATGCAAGCATACCTGCAGCAATTGCGCAGTCTCCCTGTACTGCTTCATCTCTGCCATTATTCTCAGTTGACCCACTGCTGTGACTATGCATACATGAAAAATGTTTCATTATTAAGTATAGATGATGACAATATTTGACGATTCGCTTAATTACCTAGCATTTGCAAACGTTTTAAGGCAGTAATAGAAATAGTCAAATGTCTCTTAGCGTAATCAAGAGATTTAATGTCTTGCGTTATCTCTTGCACCATAATCTCAGACTGAGAAGCTTTCTCCTTGATTTGCTTGATTCGCTCAAATAATTCCTACACTTACAGAATTCAATGAACAGGTCGATATAGAGTGGAAAGTTCTAACTCATGCAATATTCCATGAAATTGGCTAACCAATCTCATAGCGCTTGTCTAACCTCGATAGCTTTTTTTGCTTGAATGACCTCCTCAACCCCTTGTTCGCCAACGCTTATTTGCATTCTCGTTAGCTCTCTTATTTCATTCTCTAGTAAACGCATTTGCTGTTGGAGTTTCTGTGACGCAACGTCAATCAATGACAACGATTGTTCTTTATTGAAGTAAGAATAACAAACATGAATATGATTGTGTTATGATTAACTTGTCTCCTCTATAAAAATAACTGCCGTACCATTTGGTAATAACAAGTTTATGTATTTGATAGGATTGAAATCAGCACTATCCAGAGGATCACTAGTCTTCAGGATTCTTATTACAGCAGCCTCAAGATCCGCCGGAAGCTTGATATGATTTGTTTGATCCTCATCAGGATCAATCGAGCCTCGGGTAGATGTTGGACTCTCAGCTGCAGCGTCTGGCATCGTCATAACTTGGGAAGAATCTATCCTATTGCTTTTTATAGAGATACTTGCATTATGTGTAACATTCCATCCAAACTGCCAGTCCGGAGAAATCTGTACTTCACATCGGAGTTGCGTCTTAATCAACTATGAAGATCTCCGCTTATTCTTTAACTGATAAAGAACCAATCGATACATGTGCATGCAATGCTAAGCCCTCGTGCAAGTGGCGTGAGAATCAAACCCAATAAATCCTTCCCCTTCTACGCAACTCCGAGGGGGGGAGAAACTTAGCTGGGTTTTTGTTCACACCAGACTTTGGTGTAACGATGTGTGTAGAATTTATAAATACCGAATGATGTGAGTCATACCCATTCAATTAATTTCCAAATTTTAAGATTATAAATTTCGTGTGAAGTTATGGGTAAAAATACGCCCAAGAATAACTCCCCAATCATAATACCAATCGCTCCCATCGAGGACGAACCATTATCCAGTATGGTTGAGAATGCCAAAGTAGTTGCAACTGATACCTCGCCTCCGCTACCAGCATTAATGACCCAAAACGATAACCGGGATATCATATTGCAATCAACAGGAAACGGAAATGGAGATTCCGAGGAGAGGAATTTGACGTATGTATATGAATTTGTGGTCAAAAGATAAATAGTGACTAAATTATGTGAATTATGTTAGATTGCATCATCCGGGACACTTCCGCGAAGATCCAGTTGGATTTATGATGGCGATGGGCGCATTTTATCAAGGAACCGTAAGTATGTCCATTACGATTTATTTCCATTGATGTTTCTGGCTAAGTTTAAATAATTTCCGTTTAAAGGGATGGAGAAGTTACAAAAATTATATTGGTGCGCGGATTCTATACGAAGGCTACACGGAAGAAACTAAAGAACGAGTGTTAAATAGCGAAAGAGGTTTTTGTTATTTCTCTTTGTCGTTTGTGGTGATATTTTTACAATGCTTTATAGAAGAAGAGAAACAATTGATTCTGGTTTTTTAGTTCGTTACATGATTGCTTATCTTGCTGAAAAACAGGCCAATATACTAGCTGCTACGTCACCAAATGTCGATTTAAAGATTATTGGAAAAAAGAAGAAACATTTTGAGAAGGAGTTGGAGGCTGTCGCTAATCAGATGGTCGAGAAGCTCGTCGCCGATTTGAGTAGTTTGAGATTCGTAAGGTTTGTGAAATTTCAGAATCTGTGAGGAAATCTATCATCTGAAGGTTTGCTAATTATTGGAAGATTTCATTCAGGTTGTTTGGATTTTTCGTAAACAACATTCTAGTGAGAATGTACCATCAAGGCGTTCACATATCGGAACGAGAGTTTTTGGAGGCAAGTCGGCACTATCGTCTCGAATTTTATTATCATTATTCTACACTACATCTCAGACGCAATCTAACTCGATCCGATTTGTTTTTCTTCATAGCTCCGTCGAATAGCTATTATAGCTGCCCAGAATAACCACTCTCTTATAATACTCCCCTGCCATAAATCCCACATCGACTACCTCGTTGTCTCTTACATATTTTTTCGTCTTGGCTTAGCTCTCCCTCACATTGTCGCAGGCGATAACCTTAACTTACCCATTGTTGGTCGCATTCTCAAAGGTGGTGGAGCATTCTTCATTCGCCGATCTTGGGGTGAAGACTTGCTTTATGGTTCTGTTGTTAGAGAATATGTCGAAGGACTTTTAGAACGGGGACATAATCTTGAGTGTTTTATCGAGGGGACGCGAAGTCGAACGGGAAAACTATTGCCACCAAAATTAGGGGTCTTGAAAATAATGTTAGATTGTGTATTATCCGGAAGGGCAAAGGACTGCTGGCTTGTACCTATGTCGATCCAGTATGATAAAGTTATTGAGACAGAGACATATGTTAATGAACTGCTGGGGAATCCGAAAGAAAAAGAAAGTCTATGGGGGATAATGACGAACACAAGGCTGTTGCAGCTCAAGTGGGGAAGGATCGTTGGTGCGTGTTGGTTTTCTTGTTTGAGGGATTTGGACATTGGTTGTAGATTTTGTTATGTGAGATCCGACCCATGGCTTCCACTAGTTAGCTTTGGAGCCAGGATATTGCGGTCACGTTGTGCTTGTGCTTGATCTTCATTCAACTAAACGCGGGTTGGAATCTCACATACAGCATGGATATGCATTAATTGCTGATCGCATCCACAAACTTTCAAATATAGTGCGATTTTCAAAGCCTTATTCGTTATCACAATTTATTCAGGCTCAAGTAGGGCGGAGAAGGTGAGGGCACGTTATTGGGAAATTCGAGTCATCCCAATGGTTTTTTGGATAACAAATTGTTTTTCTGCTGATTAGGACGTTTGATCCGACTAATGAACAAAACAAAGTTACATTATTGCGAGCATTAGGATACAGGTGAGTTACTGTTCTTCGTTATTAATACGTTGATCGACCCGTGTTGACTCTCTTTTTTCCTGTTTGAACAGAATCTTGTCAGATATTGTAAGTTTAGACTTTGTGGCTGTTCTATGACATGATTTTGAGTGATAATGATCCGTAAACTAAGGCGTTTTTCTACATGAAAAAAAAAAAAAAAAAAAGAATTCGGCATCAGTTGTAATGCCAACAGCGTTAGGTATACAAGAACGCATACTCCAGTTTCCTTAGGTTCGAATAAAGGATACTTACACTTGTCTTTTTCTTTTTCAGTTGGCACCATAATTCTCACTTTGCGTGGTCGGGTACTATATAATTATATATATATAGATCTCTTTTTCATTTCCTTTACATTGGCTAACTTGAAAACGCGTTAATTAGGGTGTTGGTCGAGCTGAATTAATTCGACGCGTGGATTGGCTGAAGGCCGCCATAGTAGTGAAAGGAGGGCGTGTCGCTGATTTTGGTGATATGACAACGGGAGAGATAGTTGACCGGTAGGTAATAGAGAGGGGGGAGACTGATAAATAAGAGTAATGGTATGGATAACTGACGATTTAATATTATTCAAGCGCAATGAATGTATTAAAGGATTTGATAAAGGAGAGAAAAGACTTGCTGGAGACTGTTTTTTGTGCAGAGAATCGTTTCGAGTTAAGTTTCTATCGTAACCAGGTTTATATTAATTAAATTTATTTAAACGTCAATGCCGAGTTATGTATAATGCTCTATATGCTAATGATTATCTGTTGTAGGTTATCCACTTGTTTGTCTCCGAAGGTGATTATAATATCGATTATTGCCTTGTTTAATATGCTCGGTGTTTATTGATATAAACTTTACGTCCAAAGCTATCGTTTCTGCGGCCATGTACACAAAAATCAAAATCGGTGGATCAAAATCGACACAAAGATTCGACTTTCATAAGTTGCTAGAAACCGTGACATTTTTGTCCCAGTTACTCAAAGTAGAATTTGTCTATCGACCGGGAGAGATCGAAAACAACTTGTATGATACTCTGGAAGGGCTTGTGGTTAGTGCAGTGAAAGAAAAAAATATATATTGTTTTCATGCCAATGACTAAAGTCTGTTCAATCGTATAGAAAGATAATGTTTTCGTGTTCGAAGATGGTACCGTAGAATTATCGGATGCAGAGAGGGCTATTGGTAGAGAAAACTATGGTTAGTATATCACAGTGTTGGGACACGACGTATGATACGATGCTCTAATAACGTTAACTGTTTACTTCCAAGACTTTTACTGTTTCCTAATATGGCCATTCATCGAGACCTACTGGCTAGCTGGTAAGGACATATATATACCCAATACGATTGATGATTTCAGTAACAATCAGATTATGATCTAAAACTGTTAATACAAATATTTGTTCCAGCTGTGAGTCTCTTCTCAATGGCACCGCCCATGTCTGCCTCACTCCAACAAAAGACTACGATATCCAAGAAGAATCCAGCTCCTATCACCTGGTTCGATGAACGTGACTTTCATAACAAGTGTCAGCTATTTGGCAAAACCCTTTATTACCAAGGCGATCTTTCGTACTTTGAGGCAGTAAACAAAGAAACGCTCAAAAACGCGTTTATCCGATTAGAGGAGTTGAACATCATACTGGTGAAACGTAGTCGGAATACCAAAATACTGCCGACCATTGCATTGAGTCCGGAGTACGTTCCGACACGGAATGCTCAGGGAGCAATAGAACCAAAGGGAAAATTATGGGATTTAGTCGAGCAAATTGGCAAGTTCAGACGGGAGGGCAAGAATAGGAGAGATAATGCAACTGTGAGTTTTCGAGTCTTACGATTGGCGGAAATTGTTGGACAGCCGTCTACTGCAGATGTGGGAGTTATGAATAATTTAATGGGTCGATCAGTCAAGACTGCACAGCCAGAGGCTAAATTGTGAACAAAGAGGAATTAAGAATGGTATCAATTAGTAGTTGGAGAGTGACAAGTTTAGTTTAGTAGTAGTGGTGATAGTGGTGATTACAAAAAAAAAAACTATTTATTTATACCTTACGCGAGGTTCTACTACTATATAGAATGAATTTTCCGTTGCCTAATGTACTCATTATTAATAGATAAAAGTAGTTTTTTTAACATGTTTCACAAGTCTAACAAAACCATTCTGGATGTAGTGTTTGAACTATTTGTGTCTAGAAATCTAAAAATCTATATAGTCTACTTATAAATAAACGAAGGTACAGAAATAATGCAAGATCAAAGTTCCATTCTGTTATCTGCTTAAAAGGGAGAAGATACGCTGGCTCCTCGTATCGTGAAGGAGGTGCTAGTAGACTACTGTTAGCAAGAAAGGGTTATAAGTTGACAATTGCAGATTTCTAAACCTAATTCGATCATGGTATTTTTTTTTATTCAAAAGCAGATGCTTGGATTTCAACCAGTTTAAGGCCAATCGTAGCGATCTTATGGAATGGGCAATTTCAGAACATTATCTATTTCAACAAACCAAAGGTCACCTCATTAGCAGCCATACGCATAGAATATATCACATACTCTAATGCACAATCTCTTCATCTTCACTATTGGTTTACCTCTATTATGAACGGCATATATAAATGTAGCTATTACTTCATTTTCAATGGGCTTCACGGCAGCATAATGTTTACTCACTGCCTGAACGAGTTGCTCTTTCGTAGCTGGTTCAGTTACCTTTAGACGGTGTATTCTTTTATATCGACGCAATACTGAGATATCAAGAGTATTAAAGTCGAGCTGCGGAGCGAAAGCCAAATAATTGGTAAATAGCATATCAACAGTCCTTTATACTACACATTTCGACCCTAATCCCTTACATACCGACAACATACTCACCGGTGCTATCTCTCTTGTAACGTCTTTTCCCTTTCCGAACCTTTTCATAGAGCTCGATGCGCCAGCACTCGAGCTTGAGGATAATTCTCTGTTGTGGCTTCCACTGCCGTCATTGTTGTATGACCTTGAAAACGACATGCTACTTTGTTGTTTTTGAGATCAGTTTGAAAGAAAGAATTGTTTTAAAGTTCACGGACCTGATGGATTTCAGGGTTGAAAAAATTGCCAAACACACATCAGTGTCGCGCAGTCACTCGTTTTATTTTTATTTGTTCAATAATCCTAATAAGATAACGCGGACTTTCAAGCGTAGATTAGACCCGTGCGAGTAGATTATTATTTAGCTTATGCGTTTTATAGGTCCCCATTTTCTTAATAAGCTTTATAATATTCTTTAATGTTAGTAGCATTCAACTCTCGAAAAGGAAATTATGTAGATCCGCAGTTAGTATAAACAACAGGGCAAGCGCTTTACATCATGACAGGGCGTTTAGTAAATCATTGTTATGGAATGAAGATTACAACTTTGAACTCTAATTCAGTAGACTATTGAAGTGATCCCACAAGAAGATTCAATAACAAGATTACACAGCCAATGCGATATAGGAAACTGCTGTAGGTGCGCAATGAAGATTCTTGCAAGAAATAATTATACATACTATTCTCAATCCAAATATGCTACTTATAACTTGTTATGCAGGGCTATAATATTCAATAAACAACGTTGTAGAGAGGTTGTTGAAAGAAGGGGTGAACGAATATCATATTAATTCATAGTAATAAAATCTGCTGCTTTCAAACTTTAAAATGACATATTAATATTATACATATCTATTAGTTTGCTCGTTGTAAAGCCAGGGCAGTTTAAACAATTGTCATTTTTTTGCCCACCACTGTATAGGCGGAAGACAACTTGAATAAATTGTTGTTACTTCATCCACTTGTGCAGAGCATTTCAACCATATTTATATAATAACATACAAACCATGACTTTGTAATGACAGATAAGTCGATTGTGACGTGAATATTACCCAGTCATCTTCGTTATCTAAATCATCAAACTTGCTACAATGTTGACAATGCTCTATTTTCTAGACCTTCAATATTATGTTAAACGAAGACCACAAAACTTTATGACATTTGATCTCGTGTATTTTAATAAAGTAACAACCCATTACGATTGAAAGTCTAACATAATCGGACAATGATAAAAACAATTTCAAGAACGACAAATATCGACATGCAATCTGACCGTTGTGCGAAGACACAAGTTTGTATAATATAATTATTATTTTAAGGTGGCAATTTGTCATCACGTATTACTATACATCTGCTGGTTGGGTGTTTCAATTTCGTTCCAAGGTCTTTTTGTCTTTACTCTGCATTCACTTTCTAATGTCTTGAAATCATGCCAACATGATAATTCTTACCCATTATGCTTGGAAATAATAAAACACAAAGAGTACTCACTTCCACTAGATTCTCAGTTGCTGTCTTCAAAATTGCAAGCTTTGCAATATCGACATTTCTAGTGATTTCCCGATTATCGTGTCTCTAAAAAAAAGGGTAATTGCGAAACAAAATAAATAAGAGTTATAATTACATAAAATTTCCCACTTTCAGTCAATTTCACTAAAAAAAATCAAGAACTTTTTTTCTTCTTCAGCGTTCTTGGATAATCTAATACTAACAGCTTTTGACTTCGCACAAGCATATGACAGAGGAACTGCTAATCTTCTCAAAGGCTCGTTTAAATGCATCAAGGATATTATTTTGCTATCGGACGAGAATAGTACACAGCCTTCCATATAGCGAAGACAGTTTATAAGGGACCAGTCTCGAAGAATTGTGTCGTTAAGAAAGTCACCAACAATTTTTTCAAAATCCAATCTATCGTTGTTTAAGAGAAAGTAATGAGCGGTTGCTCGTATGAACGAAGATAAAAACTACTATATTCAATAATAATAGTAGCGCTCTCAACAAGCTAGTATACTGGCTCCAGGCGTAGGCACTAAGAGCCGCATTGAGCGAGTCATAGTGATTATCCCGCTATCCTCAGATCCAAACATCAAAACGTAGGGAAACCCCATACGAGCGTAGGATACCGTAGCACGCTATCTTCTCTATCAAGGCCATGCGAAAAATCACTTAGCTGAGTGCTCCGTGAAGCTGCGATTACGCGTCACTCCATAATGAGCGCGTATTGTAAAATGATCGGCGGAAAAAAACTACCATCGTATTTCGCTATCAGATAATGAATGCTTAATAACTGTGGTAGATTAAAACGAAATCGGATTAAAACAAAATTTGGGTCTTCTTGGATTCTCTTTTAATGCCTCTGAAACCCACATATTAGTATACTCTTCTATTAACAAAATTACCCTAAAAAAAGCGCCCCCAAAAAATTTTAAATTTTCATATTAAATAGAGAAATTCATTTTAATCCGATTTCGTTAAAGCGCCTTTGAAAACTGAGAAATGGCTTGACTTGGCATTAAGTACTGGAAAGTTTTTCGCTGATACATGCGAATCTTTACGTAGAAGAGATATCAAAAGTACCAACTGAGCTTTTAACGATTGACTAAGTTTTCAAAAAGAGATTCCAACCTTTTTTCTTGGGATGTATCAGGCAAATTATTAGAGACCACGTCATCTTTGTTCTCATTTTTTTCTTGTCACAAGAGGAACCTTCTTTTTTCGACCATTCTTTTTTGGAATCTTTATAGTCGGAGTGGACGTAGATGGTACCTCTGGTATCGATTCAAGATTCTGTTCTGACTTATCAGTCTGGGGATTTTCATCCAAAACAGACTGAGGTGAAATGACCTTGTTGGAGGCGTTCTTTATTATCCCATATTTCATAAACACGCTTAGGTCCGATATGAAGTTTATTAGCCATTTTTTCTCTGATTTTCTTGATATCGGCTTCTGTTAACAGGGTTGCCTTAGCATCATAAAATGTATCATGGAGACGGGCTACCATCTTCACTAGATTTTTATACTAGAAAAAATATATTAATGCTCTTCAATAAATATCAATGTGTATTAATGCGTACGTATCAATACTCTTCAATATGCATTAATATTTTTTCAGTGTGTATTGATACTCTTAAATGTGTGTCAATGCCCACCAAGGCATATCAATATGGTAATATCCATGGAAAAAAAATTTTTTGCTTTCAATGCCAGAAAAAATTTTTGTAATTTTAGCGGTGTCTAGCTAAAAAAAATTTTCTGCCTAAAGTAAAAAAAAAAAATAAAAAATAAAAATACCCAGATCCATACCTTAAGGATCTGGATAATGGTAATAAACTTGGAGATACTCCAGCTAATTATTATCCCCCTAGCTGAACAGAGCTTGAAGAGCAACTTGCGCAAAAAAAGATCGTGAAGTTGCTATATATTAATATTGGGGAAATCAGTTTGCAGATAAATATTAATATAATGTCTTAGATAGAGAAAATAAGCATATGCAGGATTCCTAAATCAATCAAAAAAAAAAAAAAAAAGAAATAAGCGCATACAAGATGACTTAATAAATCCAAAAAAGAAAATGAGAAACTTTCCAATCGGGTGCATCAACTTGGAGAAGAGATAACACGCTTACAATCAGAAATAAACGATCCTAAGCTTAGGGACGAGATAAGACAATTGCGTTCAGAGATAAATGACCTTAAGCTTCAGATTACTCGCAAGGATATTAAAATATTTTACAGAAGATAATCGAGTTAATTTTTTTTAGGCAAATATATTGCCTGATGGCACCAGACTTAAAAAAGCATCTCCTCTGAATTTCACACCGTCAGACGAAAGTGAAGACAAGTGAAGACGATAAAGATGACAAAGATGACAATCTTTCTGCGTACTGCAAGTAGGACGAACATTTCTAAACATAGTATGACAAACAGTACTGCAGCACTGGTGCGTCACTAGTGAGTCACAACACAGAAATAACAACTAAACGTATACTGAAGAATAGTTAAATTAGCTGCTAAAAATAGATCAATTAGTCTGATCGAAAGATATATAAGCAGCTAGAATTTCAGCTAGAGTCGGTGTAGATTCCTTAGATTCCTTATAATTCATATCTTATTGTTAATAAACGAGTATCGCATTTACTCTGAACCGATATTATTGACCCTATTCTCTAAATTAGTTGATATATCTGAGAAACCGTCAAATCCGTATATCAACGAAGGATAATTGCCTCTATGTCCCAATTATCGAGTGGCGAATTAGGATATTTATTTAATCGTTAGTTTAGGAACGCGTTCATTCTTAGTGAAAAACCATTGTACCCCAGACGGGAGAAATCCCCCGGTAATAACCGACGAACATACTCGAGCACGATTAACATATCTAAGATTAACGGTGAAAAAGCCCGTAAGTGAAAAGCCTTGAATTAACGAGGTCACCCGACATTTAACTAGAAGGAGGAGACGCCACGCTCCGTCGATACTAGCTAAATCCCAAGTGTCGATTACTATCTGCTCTCCCGCAGTAGTCGGCACGGCAATGACAAAGATGACAAGGAAGGTATCCTCCTCCAGAAAGAACTCTCACCTCTGCCTTGACAGCCCGAAAATTTGGATATCGCCTACTGGTCAGAATATTGGCGACATCTATGCAAAAAAGATATCCGAAAATGCAATTGCGGTCAAGAATAAGAAAAAAATTAACTGCTGTTGAAAAAGCTACATTATAATATGGTGCATCTAGGATAATTAATTTATCCGCACATATGAAAAAGTGGAAGATAGAAAGTTTATGATAAATAATCACGAGTCTGTAATACGAGTTTCTGAACTGACCATGAAGAAAGCTCATTTATCACAATGGTGAGTGCATTGTTTTGAATTTAGCTCATACATATGCATATTGATTAATTAATCATTCTTTTACAGGTGGTAAATGAAACAAAGCATACAAATTTTGTATTAAAAAAGATTCCGATAAGAGCAGTTACTTACGTGGGAGCTGACGTTGCATCAGTTTAACTAAAATGGGAATAATCACCAAATGCAGTGTAACAAACGAAAAAAAAAGTGTGATAAAAAATTTTTTTGTAAACTACAGAACGAGTGAAACTTTCCCCCATCTGCCATACAGTCCAGACTGTGTTCCTTGTGATTTTTTTCTTATTCCCTCGAATCGAAAAAGAACTGAAGGGAAAAAGATTTGTTAAGGACGAAAATTTGACAAGGGCTGCTCAGGCAGTTGCCGAAACCATCCCAAAAACCGACTATAAGAAGTCTTTCCAGAGTTGGTAGATGTTAACGGAGAGTACTTTGAGGGAATGAAATAGTTGTATCGATAATTATTATGAAATTTCTGGAAATAAAGGTACACGCGCAAAACTTTTCAGCACACAAAATCAGTAAAATATATTCCGAATTGTCAGTGACTTATTTTAGCGATTCTTTACTTGTATCTATAGAAGCGATGGCATCTGCATTGTATCATTGTGCAAGCAGTACGCTGAGGTCAAGAGCGACGACGATGGTCGAGAAATATATAGCAGCAGCGCGTGCACATGCTGTGCAGCAATTTATAGAAAGATTCGGGAGCTATGATGACCAACTTCGGGATATGAGCTTTGATCCTGAAAAGCCAATAAAGTGGAAGTCATTGATAAAAAAGGAAAGCACGGTTTTCGGAGGTCTCGCGGGTGCTGACCCTCTGCGGCATCAACTTACCAGCGGACTTGTTGTCGATAGCGCGCTGGTACGAGTTACAGGGGGCTGCTAAAGATGCCGTGACATACATGGATGACTCGGCTAAGGGGGCAGATAGTCTAGAAGCAACCGATATCACAAGCACCAGTCGACGACCAGTTTATTTATTTATTTATTTATTTATTTATTTATTTATTTATTTGCAAAACCATTGATCCTTAGAACTTGTTCTGTCTCTTCCAATCTACCCTCCTTATCAATGTCTTCGATGATACGTAGCCATTATTCTTACACCAGCCTATTTGAACAATTAAGTGTCGGTGGATAGTGGAGAAGGAGAAAAGAGCATAAGATTAGGGAGAGAATGATACGTATTAAGAATAATTATCGAGTATTGATTCATCTTCAATGGTTTTGCATAATATTATTATTATTATAAAAATTATAATTTATCTGTATTAGTATTAGTAAAATAATTACCAACAAAATTCCGCGCTTCTGGGGGAATCGTCTCCTTATTTGAGTTAGCCACCTGTTGGCACCAACCCAGTAATTCTTGACCTCGTCGGAAGTCTTATCAGCCTACATGAGAAATTTCTTTATGAATATTCAAAGCGTCTTACATAGTTAAAAGCCATAAATATATTGTTTATAGTATAGCATGTATAACCATAATAATAAATGCCAATCACATTACTAATTATCTCAAACGCCTTAAGAAGTTTGTCTTGCAATTGGATGTCATAAACATGAGCAACAATATTGTCCTTATATATCCTGTATTCTTCTTGCCAATAACGCTTCTGGAGATCCCGCTTCTTTCGTTTAAGGAACTTTATTAACGTCCACGTATGAGGTGGTTGTCTAAAGTATGCTCCATCGTCAGCAGTAGAAGATGTACTCATGTCGTCGTATTGTCGTCTCTTTTTGGGAGTTACGAATAGATTACTAGACCTCCTTTTGCTTGAACCCTTTTTTGGTGGTGGTGGTGGTGGTGTTAGCATTGAGGGGAGATATTATGTGTTTACGATTTGGATTTTCAAATGAGCAAAATATTGCAATGGTTAAAGAGTTTGGGGGATAATGTCTTTAGATATGTTTATGGTTGTCGGTATTGAATGGCGGAACCGAAAACACGCATAAAACATGCAATCTTATATGGAGCCTACGCGCATGAAACATGCAAACACAGACTATATGATGGATCGCGGTCACAAATCGCTAATTGGTCACATTTGCTGCACACGTATCCTAATAGTCGAATTTTTTTGATACGTTCCGTTGTCTTTGTAAATCTATTAGAGGGTTAAACAAAATTGATAGTAATTCTATTATTTTACATTAATTCCGATTATAACATCGCAAAATCCATTCTAAATTTTCTATTGATTAAAATTATTACGATAATAAAACAACCATCCCCACAGAAATCAAAATGCCTTCGCGTTTTGAAATCACGTGCGCGTGACAATTATCACCTGTCAAATAAATTTTGCCTCTGGTATGAGCGCTATTACTGTATATGCAAAATCGGCGTATAATCATTCATTTATATGCACATACACGCACACTGGTTAAAAATCAGTACTGTAGTTGTTAAAGTATGGTTGCATTTTTTCGACCCGGGATACGTCCATTCGGTTGACTCGAAGTATTGTTGGGCTGTAAAATGATAATAATAAGACCACGTCAAGTCAAAACGAAAAATTAAGTGATTGACATACCAGCATGCTTGTATGATGAATCTAATGACATTGAAATACAAGACGCTTTGAAAAACGCGTTGAGTTATACGTGATGAAACTATGTTGTTATAATGCATAGGCCACGAGACAATTTATATGGTGTGCATATATAACAATCAGAGAGTCGTACGATTAACCATCAAGCAGGGCACATGTTATTGACAGGGGTTTAGACCCATATCTTAGAGGAGACCTACAGGTAAAGACCAACTTAGTGATACAATATAGAAATTCAAAAGAAGATATCTAACATGCGCACCCGAGAAGAACAGATTACAAGGATGTGCCAAAATTGTTAGACGCTTCTTAATACGATAGTTCTAGGACACGGTAGCTGCTTTGGAACAATTGTCATCGCGGCGAATATCGTACGATCAGGGGGCAAGGAAATGATTTATCAAGATATCAGGCAACATTTCCAAGAGAAGGCGATAAATTACAGCATTTAAATGACTCCTACTTCATTACTGGCGGGGACTGCTTATTCATCAGGTAAATGAGATCAGATAACAGCAGTTTCTTTAAAGCTAAAATTATCAATTGCCCGAGTAAACAGCTAAACTTCTTTCCAACGTCTTTGCTATCCAATTTATTGTTTGACTCTACAGCCTGATGTGCCATAAGCACAGCACAGGACTACAAGCCATAAGAGCTATACGAGGGTTTTGCAGCCAATGACTGACCTCAATCTACGATTTTAACTGGAAATAGACAAGTGAGAATATTATTCTCGAGTAATTTACTAATCGTAACTACTGTATAGTGATATTGGTTCTCTCAATCGATTAGATTTTAACTTTACCATATCCATTCTATCTGTATAATGAACTTTTCACTCTAATAATGGTTTAGAACTTGTCTTGTTTTTCCAATTATATTGAACACCTTACTGTACCAAACTATAGTCATAAGTACTGTATGTATCACATACTATTGTTCTAATAGTAATAATATTTATTTAATTGACTGTCGTAATTACGCTTATGGCGAGATTTGCTGTTTGGATTTAGAGATAACAATTCTCACCTTGCGTATCTCTGATCAGATTGAATTGTAAATTGGTAGTTGTAACGAACGCGTGGTGGCTATTCTGCATCATCGCATAAACGCCTTTGGATAGTTCTTATGCAAGAAATTAACGAGCTAAGTGTCATGAATTGCTCATGACATCATAGTCTTGAAATTCCGTCTGCAGCTTTTGTCATACATTATAATTAGTCATTAACCATTATCTGCACAACCCGTTACCAATAAAAGTTGCAGCTGGTCAAGCTTGTAGATAGCTCCTCTTTCAGGGCTTGATGGCTTAGATGCTATTTATCTCATAAAAGATAAAATGCAAAGCACTCAAAAAATTTAATTTCAACAATGTCAACTTGTCCAAGGAGCAAGCAGAGGAATAGGACAAGCATTAGGTCGCACTCCTCTTACGCACGCCCTACGATGTAATAGCAACATTTCGCGACCCTGAAACTAGTCAAAGTCAAATTACGTCCACACTCGATTCGTCACTCCTTCGCCGTCTATTCGTTTATAAACTGGACGTGACTAGAGAAAGCACTATCGTCAATTGTTCTGAACAAGTGAAAAAGAACCACGGAGAAAAGCCATTAAGATTGTTGATAAATTCTGCTGGAATATTACATGTGGAAGAATCGCTGGATCAAATCAACGTTTCAAACTAATGCTACTGGTAGTTTGGAGGCACACCGCGAGGAGTTGGAGATTCAATGGATTTATTGCCGAATTCGCAATTGTTGCCAATTGACACGATCACATCGCAATATCTGTTGCACTCTATCCTGGCATAGTTGATACTGATCTATCGAGACAATATCTCAAGAAGAAACACGCGATAATGTATTTATACCAGATCAAAGTGCAGGAAGTAAACATTTGAAGCTAGATATCTACTCACATGGGATGGAAAGAAGACAACTTTTTAATGAAAATATAAAGAGACATTAATTATCATAACCTCTAAAACTATTTCGAAGTTGCAAGAATGAGAAATTCTCCAAGACGGATTTATTAATCAACTCTGGATCTGGTTGTTTCGTATGCAATAGACTTGAAATCATATGATGGTGTTTGTCTAGTACGATCGGCTATTCGGCAGCACACTATTCATCACCTCGGCAAACTTTTCTAAAGAGCTTTCTTTGTTTAAATTCTTTATTTAAACATGGTTACACTACCGCGTGTGTCTGGCAATATCGTTAATATGTTATCTAAATAGTAAAGAACGACAGATCATATTTTTCACATTTGCTGGCTGTACTTACGAAAAAGTCACTATTTTTAGCGAAAAACAAAAACGGAATATTGCTGCCCATTAAAAATTATTTTCATTCTCACGCATAACTATAATAACTTTCTATCCCATCCGAAGAAGTAGATTTAGGAGATAAAGTCCAATTCACAGTCAAAATGACGTTACAAGTCTCTACAATGTAAAACCCTGATTCATCTGTCCAGTATTGCCAATACTAACAAGACTTGCTACCCGTTTAGCATGTATTGGAGACTTTTCCAAGTAATTAGAATAGCTATCAATATTCCCTTTGATCAATTTTCGTAATTCTTTGACATCAGCTTCATAGTATCTGCAAAATGATGGGTATTAGCAGCGTATCAATAAAAACAGATGGAATAGGTTTCATATACTTACACAGTATCGGGAAACCAGCATTTGTTTCGTCTTTGTGACGGGAACATATAAAACAACTCAATTTCTGCTAAAACCTATAGGCATTAATTTAGACGTTATAAATTTGATTCCGAAAAATTATATTGAAAAAAAATGTCATTTGCAAACTCACCTCAGCTTTCTGAGCCAAGTATGATCCTCGTTCATGATAAAGATCAATAGCATTACTCAATAAACCGATGAAAAGATTCAAAAGATAAATGACCGTGAAAAAAGAGAATGATACAATGAGTAGTGCGAGCGTTGGATTGCCTTTAATATTCCAACCAGAGAATGAACTCAAATCTCCTATAAGATAGGGTAAAACATTATTTGTTATCATATTTTTTTGACGGAACGAGCATACAAATAAATAATGATCAAATTCATACCCGTGAGAACCATATAAGTACCCCAGAGAGCTGTACTAAAGTGGGAATATACGTTCGTATTGTCACCTGGTGTCTCTAAAAAGGCGGATTGAGAGTTAATGCTCCCGTCGTTGTTCACAGTGTTGAATGTCGCAGTCAGTTTCCATGGATTATTTGGGTCATTATCATTAAGACTTGGTGGTGTGTCCACTGATGCTCCTGGCTGTGGTTTCAGCAATATAAAGAATGCGTGTGCAAACCCAAGGATCATTATTCCAAGTACAATCAAGAAAGAAAATACTTGTTGTGCCACACCAATCATTATTGCAATATAGATCCCAAAATATTCAAAGGGTCTAAGCAAGACAAGTAACTTGGTCCACAGAAGCAAAGCAGCTATCGGTGACACCCATTCTGGAGCTGTAACATTGCACAACAAGTAGAACGTAGTGACCAAAGGCAAACCATATGCTCCACAGTCTTGTAATAATAAGTGTACACTTGTCAATGTTATGAATCATATAGTAACAAACTGCTTTATGACAATGACTTACCAATCCAATTCCAAAGTGATGTAATATATCTGCTTGGGCTCCATATAAACTGCCTTAGCTCAAAGTGAATATGCCAACAACCAATTACAACTGTTGTATATAAAAGACGTCTTCTATGATCATCTTGTATGAATTCTTCAGTATGACTCACTACGAATGAAAAGCAAAAAAAGTACAAAATAAAAGCAAATCCTATAAACTTGTAATACATTGAACCAAAGGTTTTCCATTTGAAATTGATTATGGCTTCGCCATCCCATGTTTGATAAAACACTGATTTGTTGTTTGATGTACCAGTAACAAAGGGACTTGAAACTGGAAAAATAGCATCCTGCCAAAAAGAATAGTTCTCGGGGTAGGTGCAGTATTTAGGTAAAGGTACTATAAACGTTAAAGTTGATCTTCTTGTTCCATGTATGAAGTATTTATGAGCGGTAAGATAGGGCTTATACAAAACGTGAGATGTAGTCTTCAGAACAGCCAAGATTCTAAAGAATTTTCGCACCCAGAAAATTCTGAACCTTGACATTTCTTTGATATCATCTTCCAGCAATTCCAATCGTAATCGTAGATTGACTGAACAAGTCAGGGCGTTCTGGCTGTGAAACTTACTAGTGAACGCATACAAGTGACTTGGGGTAATGGGTAATCGATTGACAAATTCGCAGTTTGGATCTAGTACCAACATGGATTTTGGAAATAAACTAAATACCATGTCAGAAAATAGTTCACTTATTTGTGGAAGTGACGGAGTTATAACTCCCATGTATGCAATATGTGTAATTGAGTAAGTATAAAGTTGACAAAAACAAGCCTCAAGTATATTCTCAACCATGATCCCATCGTTCAGAACGATGATACTGCACAAAATTTCCTTTCCATAAAAAACAAGATTTGTAGAATTTGTCATTCTTTTATACAGAACGTCAAAGGCTCGTTGACAGTCCGGAGATCGTGCCTCGAGTGTTTTCTGCACGTGCCACCAGATGGTCTTTGTGCTTGGTGGAGGCCAAAACACACTATCGAATTTCTGCAGAATCCTCTCGGCAACTTCATCCGCCACAAGACACACATCCATGCCGTAGCCGATATCGTCGTCCCAGAAATATCTCATGTGGATGATTTCATCTGACAAATAGAAAATGCATACTCCTCTATCACATAAAATAGCCAAATCATCATTACTCAAAATTGTACAACTCCTAGTAGACCCAAAATATTTTAGAGCGTGAACGCTGGCGGGATATTTGTCTGTTTTATTTTGATACGCACTAATCCCAGAATTAGCTGTAACATGCCAGCTTCTTTTTAATCCCTCCAGTCTTCTACCTTTTCTGTCGAGTGGTTCTAATTTCGCATCTTCATGAGCAAGTGCCCTTATCATAGTCGCGCTAGGGATAACAGTCAGAAGTGATTTTTGGATTTTTTGGAAACTTTGTTGGATAATCGGTATACTTAGAGGCTGTCCATTGTCAATTACGACCAGAACATGACCATTAAGAACGAAATTTAGCCCCGGTTTCCAGCTGCCTAAAAGAATGTGTTCACTGAGATCAATAGTTTCCAGTGGATTGCCTTTATTTTTACTTTCAACTGCCTCTGTTTGTTTTTCCGACTCATCGAAAGGATCCCATAAAATTGCCGTTCCCATATCCGTAATCATTACGAGAATACAACAATCTTCGTCTCTTATAAAATCCACAGCCACTATTTGTTCACCATTCCTTGTCGTAACATAGGTGGTGTTGAGAGGCATTTCAGTCTTGATCCAATATACAGTCAGCTTCTGAGAATTGGGCTTTCCAGTCACCAAAGCAGACAACAAGTTGGATGGATCCACAGCAAACAAGAATTTCGTTACATCGTTCATCAAATCTACATGTGTAACTGAAATATCATCACAAAAATATTGTACTTCAAGCTTAGAAGTATAAATATCCCATTGAGTCAAATGGCCATCATATTGGCATACCAACTTGTCTTTGATGATAAAGTATCTAAACCGTTCACGTGACCTATCCTTGACGTGTTTGTATTCTGTTTCGTGAGTCCAGTCGAGTAAGCTTGCGTTCCTTCGCTCCCATTTGCGATTTTTATCCTTAAAACGATAGAATCCCACATCATCCTTGTACATTGCCGCAACGACTACAAGCTCGCCAGAGGAAAGAAATGCTTCACGATAGCTAGGACGTATCCGCAAAACGTAATCCGGCAGTTTCATGAATGGCTCCTGTGTTGAGAGATTTTCGGATGGATCACACGGATAATAGACTAAGTAGTTTATATGAGAATTACCTTAGATATGCGAATATCGTTAACGAAATACCAACTCAAATTAGCATCCTTACCACTATTAAACATGAAAGATTGTTTGTCAGAAACAAGTAATTCTGGAAGAACACCTTTCTCGGTAGCTACTGTAGTCTCAAAAAGTTTAACTATACGTTCCTTTCCATCCTCAATTGACCATATAACAACGGATTCTGATTCTGCACTGTAAGTCGCAATGCAACTTCCAAGCGGAGATATGGCACATTTGATAATCGGGCATCCACTATGTGCGGTAGTATCTTTTAGCGGCGTGACCGGATCCATTGAATATAAAATGGGATCGCCTACAACCTCCTTCTTAACCTCGGGAACATCCTCTATGATTATAGTTTCATGGGCGGGAGTACTCATTCCTGGTTTTCTCGTCTCTTTTAGAGTGACGGAAAATGTGTCAACGGAATTCAATTATCGAAGAGTGTCGAAGCAACGTACACCCACTATGCATTCTCTCTCACGGGCTAAAGTATGCATTTTATAAAACTTGATCTTTAAGTATGTAGCATTCTGCAATGTGTAACCGTGATTTATTTTAAACCATGCGTGTTCAGCGAAACAACGATAAGGCAAAAAAAAGGGTCACAGAGTCACAGCAGACTTTGATAATAACGAATATTGAGTTAGGGAATTTTCTAATTGTGTATCAAAACAAATAACACAGACACAATATGACGCAAGGAGTTTGTGTGCATTCCCTACAGAAAGTAAGTAAAGCAAAAAGGCTTGGCATTAAACAATTCGTCGTTGGAAAGTCGCATTATGCGTTGATTGGATGGGTCGAGTAGAGGGTGTAACTAACGAAATATGCGGAGAAGACCGGGATGGAGGTTCGATACCTAAAAGTATCGATTGCATACGTATATGTGACGTCAACATAACTTCGTCTGGTAAGGCTACTCACAACAATGTTAGCGCGATGCCCTCAATGCAAGACACCGTACCAATAGTCAACAAGGTCAACAAGAAGCTTGTTTGTCCACTGGAATTTACGCGGGTGTCTAATTCGTTATTGTTGCAGACGATTTGAAGCCTGTAGTCGATAATATGTCGTCGGTATGGTATAATTATTTGTGGGTTAATAATTACAGTTTATAGTCATCCTCTCTATAAGCACATCCTCTCTTATAAGCTTGAGAACCGATTCTAGAAAAAACCTTTATATTTACGTAGTCACAACCTATTTTATGGAACTTTATAAGCATTGTCAATTCGTGGGCGTTTGTAACACAAAAGATTTGCATACAGGAAATCATCCAATCAGCTCGGCTTTCCGTTTGATAGTTATCGGTTTTGCATTAGTTAGACACAAAGAATTTGACGTGACGATATGGTGAGAGAAGATTATTTTATTGTCTTTTTGTTAGCCCTATAACAGTAAAGCGCTTGTCTTCTAAGTCGATATTGACTACAATAGAGTGTACAATTTTATTCACGCTTGGAAACCAAAGAAGGTTTGTTCTATTACTATCAATTGTTGCTATTAACAGATAGGAACTCTAAAAATGCCTTATTGATATAGCTCACGAGGATGCTATATACAGTGTAAAATTCTCGCCTATTGGAAACGTTTTAGTAACGGGATCTCTCGATACGCAAGTTAAGATATGGTCAGCTGACTAACCAAGAAACAGCCCTATACTGTAATTCATGTGCTCGATTATGAATCAAGTATACTAAAATATTCGATCAGGGATGCTGAGACGGGCGAACTTAAACACGAATTGGACGACCATTCATTGGGTATTTTGTCTGTCGATGTTCATCCAGATGGAGATTGTAAGGCAATTTATTTAACAATATTTGAATGTCGACTACAACATATAACTCAACGCTTTTCATATGATTTCAGTGGCTGCTTCGACATCTATTGATTCTACAATTAGGATCTGGGACTTGAGCGATGGTTCATGTATGAAGAAAGTGACTACTGACCCACGCAAGTAAAATGGCGCCTAGTTTTTGCAAAGAGATAAAATCTTTCATAAAGAATATATTCCACTAAAACGCGAACGGATGATCATTTAGTGAAAATATGGACTGGCCAATATTCCCCGGATGGAAAGTATTATGTTACAGCCAATCCTTTTGGAAAAGTCTCGCTCAGGAAGACTGAAGACTATGAAGTGTATACTGAATACGACACCAAGGAAACCGAGAACAGGAAAAACTTCCCAATGTGCCTTCGTTTTGTATCCTTTGGCTTGGAGATTTGAAATACGTACATAATCCGAGTATATCTCCTTGATCACCAGAAATACTCGTCGTAGAGTCCTAATGGCAAATATATTGCTGTTAGCACCGAGAATGCTCTAATACATGTGCTTGATACGGAAACTGGCAAAAAGGTTCACGAGTTTACAGGTAAGCGAGCATGCCTTTTGGCATTACGAATGCCTTCAAAACCATATATGAAGCCATATCTGAGTTTTTTGATAGGTCATGCAGGCTGTATACGATCGGTCGATTTCTCGAATGACTCTTCCTTGCTAATCTCTGGATCTGACGATAAGACAATGAACATTTACGATGTGTAAATATAAAGTTGTTAGTTGTGTCATTTCGTTAAATGCATCCCGTTTTGCTTATCCATAAATAATCGTAATTACAGTAATCAGGGAAATAGAATAGCAAAGTTAAAGCATGAAGATTGGGTTGTCTCCGTCGCTGCGTCTCATAAAGAATCCGGATTTGTAGCGACTGGGTGAGCTGGATTACTGTCATAAATTTAGCTGCTGATTCTGTACTAGAACACAAGAAATGTACTCTACCTCTTTTGACAGGGGTTGCGAGGGTCACATTAAACTATGGGACTTGGGGGCTCGCGCATCTGTTTGCACGCTCGCGAATGATAATGAAGAGCCGGTAATTACAAAAGAGTCAATGGTATTTGTGTTGATTTTCACACTGTTGTTAACACATGTTTTGTCTATAGGTTTGGAGCATATCCTGGAATGCTGAAGGAAATACATTTGTTGCTGGATTTGATGACGGGTCACTAAGGGGATGGTGTTCTGCTTAATATTCGTGGGCCAATTAACTGTAAATGAAGAGCCGGAATATTTCAAAAAAAAAAAAAAAAAAAAATACACAATACATCGGATCGCGCGAACGCAGATATTTGATGCGTGCTAGTTTCAAGCGTCGAATTTCTTGCCCAACTATTAAACTATTTTTCGTACGCTTAGAAAGTCTATACATTATTCAGGGTATTATTTTTTTTTCCTAATAACGATAAAAGCAACAATCCCAACAATGTGTGATATTCTGTCGTGGAATTGCTTTCAAAAGTCCCTCTCACTTGCTATTCATTGTCCGCGCTCTGGTAATCTTTCTCTTGACTAGTATCATCAACACGCTCCTCTTCTTCTTCCACCTCTTCCTCTTCCACCTCTTCCTCTTCCACCTCTTCCACCTCTTCCTCTTCCATTTCTACCACTTTGTCATCAAACCTCCGAATTTTGTTAACTTCCTCGCCACACCTTAAACATCTCCACATACCACCGTCCAGAATTAACTTACTTTTTATGCAATAATAACAATATACATGTCCACAATTTGTCTCGTAAGGATTGTTAACCCTTGTGGAACTACTCGAGATCGAAACACCAGCCGACGCAGCATAACTCGACTGATTCTCATGACATATAGCGCAAATATGGGAAGGAAGGAATGCGAGCGTATGAGATTTTATGTACGACTCGGGAATTAGATTACGAGTGATTTTGTTTTTGAGTTTACGGAGGTTGATAAGCGGTACCAGAAAGAGAAGAAATTCCTGAAATTAATATTTAAATGTTATACGTTTGTGTTCAAAGGCCGATAAATCAGTAATGTCACGCACCGTGAAAGTATGCCATATTAGTTGTCTATTCAGGAATTCGAAACTGATTTGTCTGTTCATAACCCGTCGAGCATAAACCAAACGCATCGAAAGCATGCGTTCAACTAGAGTGCGATAGCTGGGATAAATGACTAAAGTAATAAGCGGCATATACTTGAGACAAAAGATTGTATCGATTCTCTCCTCCACACTTACCGGCCGTCATACAAAAAAACTAGAAAGTTAATCAAGGCCGATGTATAATACAGATGTTCTAACTTTTGTAGTGATTTCCAGAAGATCTTGCGTGGATCATTCTTTGATTTTACAATCGAATAAATAATTTGAATTGTATGAGAACAAGAGTATGTCAAAGACACTTGTTTTGCACGATTCTTGCAAGATTAAATTACAAACCTCAGCCAAGTCACCCCAGGAAAAAGCCGTAACTAGTCTATTGACTTTCGCCCACACATACTGTCCACCGATTGTAAACAATCCGAATAGTACTCGCCGCATTTTTGATAGTGGTGCATCATTTGCTGTTGATTGAACTGAAAGACAAAATGTACTATAGTAGAGTAGATGAACCCAAGCAATATGCAATTCATTACTGAAGAAACTCACGTCCTCCACTGTGCATTTTCTCGTTCCGGTATTTCAAGTTTTGGAGCTGGGCTCCAAAGCTAGCTCCAGTTTCATAAATCGAAAACCGATAGAGAATAAATTGCATTATTGCCATTAGTTCCAGTTCATATCTCTTATAATAGGGCTGATACACATAAAGTAGCAGAGAAATTCATCACATAATCAAATGGTGAAACTATAAATGATCAAAAGAACCAACTGCATTTCTCGTATCGTAAGAATATGCCTACATCAAGCAGTGAGAATGCTTGCCATAATTGTTCCTTAAGCATTGCAAACAGCTCTGTATCCAATAAATCAGCATCCAGTTGACTGACGCGCAGTATACGGAGAGGAGGAGATGGGAACGACGCTAGTGAGCGTCGAATAGATGATAATGTATTCTGTGCACGTATCCAGTCATTCTTCCAGAAGGCTGATTCTGATTCTGATGCTGATGCCACATTATTGTTTTGTACGAGTATGGCATTTTCTGGCTGGGCATTATTAACGGTCGCCGGCTTTTGTTCTGTGGTTTTTGTTGATGCCGCTGACATTTTGTGTGAGAGGTTGAGGTGCTCGATATTCTGATCTATTTAACAATTTCATTGTAGGACTTACCATTTCGGTCAAGGCATCAACAGTGTAACGTCGAATTATACGCTTCTCTGAAAATGCATCCCATTAATTTTTTTGCCCACAGGTTTCCGATGGGGTTATTTGGATGGCTAGCCAGTAGTCCAATTCCGGATTTATTGTCTTGTTTTGACACGCCATACATACGTTCTGGAATACCTTTCGTAGGTGTTATTAACAAACCTTCTTGCCATACATACAGTATGTTGGGCAGCAGGCCATAGTTATGTCTACAATATACATTATTTACATAAAATGCTCATCTATAAGGCATTTTCCCAGCGCACATTTGCTATCCAAGCGACACGAGCGACGCTTTGTGTACCCTTATAATAATGCCCGTTATCATTCTTATGCTCAACAAGTTCCTGTTTTTTACAACAGCGTATTGGTTTTTTGATGTATTTCCTATAGGGTCAAGCCACGGGTATAAGGACTCCCTTTAAAGACGCGTTATAATTTATACACTCTTCGACTAAAGTTCTGAACGGAATTGTCTATTGTTTGGGTGGCTAAAATAAGCCGCCCAAGTATCAGATCAGACTGGAAAGAATAATTCAATTATCGGTGCAACACTTTGCTATACTTAGTACAGCGTTTATATGTCAGCTAATTTTTGAGAATACCACCCGGTAGCTGTTTAATTAGGTATTTAATTGCGCGCTTAATATTAACCTATACATAAATTCTCTACCAACAAAAATTTAATAATCGTTGAATCGGAGAATTTAAACTTTTTTTTTTGACGCTAACTTTGATTTGGTATTTTGACATGTCATTATTCCGTCACGCGCTACTATTTATTTCATACGTTATTATTAAGGATATGAATCTACATCGTGTCGCTTTCCGCTATCCGTATCAATATCTTTAACGTCTTTGCTTATTCGATAATCCGAATCGTATCGACTTTAGAAATAACTGTTATTTAGATTTAAAAAATCATAAATTTGCAATTTCTAACGTAATATCAATAATTTTGTCGATAGAATTTTGGTCATATTTATAATCAAGCATTTGACACACGCCATGTCTAATTTTTAGGAACATCTAATTGTCGGATTATGGGCGGGACAAGAAAGTGTTGTATTCCACCTCAATTGTAGGGAGGTAGTCACGATCGGTATAGGTTATGCTTAATGACGGTGGTGTTTTAGGCAGCGAGTTGCATTGCTTTCTCATACGTTATTGTAGTTAAGATTGGCAGTCGATCCATCCGGTGTTTCGCGACCCCCATATCAACCACGTAAAGAGAAGCCTACAGTAACTTCGGATCAACTATTAAATAATCCGTTTAATTCTAATGTATGCTAATATGTAATTTGTAAATATGTTATTATAGGGTTATTACACGCTTAACTGCTAATCTCCGATTCTGCCAGCTCAAAGCAATGTGTTTAGTGCGAAAAAATATCAACATGCTTAATATCGAGTTTGGATTGTAGATTACAAAGATTTACTATTATTATAAATTTCGGATGGTAAATCTCAGGGCCAGCAATTCGAATTAAGAGTATTCGCATTAATGAGGTCGACTATTCAGGGTAATGCGTGTGCTTCCGTTCGTTTGTTAGATAGCGTAGGAGTAGTCGTTCTTGTAGGCGGAGGGGTTGATCTTTGAGAAAGATCTAGACCGTTGCTTTCTCTCCTGTCTTCTTTGATTTTTGCTTTAACAACCTCAAAGTCATCATCACGATGCTGCCGTTTGTTTGACTTCCTTGACAGCAAAGCATGACTTTTCATAGGCGTTGGCAATTTCTCCATTCTTTCTTTGCTTTGACTTGTGGATTGCAAGAAATGTATTGACATAAAATTGTGCCGCGTCTCAGATAAAACTATCTTTGACATTGATTAATCCTCAGAGGTTGTAGGGCAATCGGTAATATAAGGATTCTCGTCGCGTAATCAAAATTTGACTGCCACAAGAATTACATGCACAAGACCACTTTCAACATTCTTCAATCATAATAATAATAAGAAATCTTTGTCGGAAAGCTTTCTCCATTGATATGTCAACCACTCAACTGAGTCATGATATGGGTGATTCTAGTACTACTATTACTAATAACAACCCAATGTAGTAGCATATACGATCGGCCGTGAAGTCAGACATACAGAAATGACGCTGAGTTAAACGTGGTTCTCTGACAAAAATTAACGGTAATACGGATGCGTCCGCAGGCCCATCAATAGCAAAAAATGCATATTATACTGAGCTAAAGAAAGTGATTAGGTGAACAGTAGATGCTACAGGGCTTGACTACCAACAACGAACGTTCAGGCATATGAATTCTGTCTCGTTTATGATTTATTATTAAACTTAACTGGAATAATGAATCAGGAATGGTTTGTTGTTGGCTGGACCCATGCCATGCTCCTTATTATACTCTCGTGGTTAAGTTACGTTTTAACTTTCGTCAGCGATACACTTCCCGGGGGAAAAGTATGCCGGTCGGAATTTTTTATGTAACAATAATAAAAGAAATTTACAGTGGATACCAAAAAGTTTGTGAATTTTTCACATGATCACCCTAAATCCGAATAAGCACGAAAATTCTGATCATAGACAAAATCGTATGTAAGCATGCTATTCTTACCAAATTTGACATAGGCATAGTCCATTAACC
>CAJVPI010000121.1:0-51563 GCA_910592345.1 Paraglomus brasilianum
TACGAGCTAAGCCTGGTAACATCCCCCGGTCGGCGAACACACCTACACGAAAAGATAAATCGCTCTCCCAAAACCCCAATTTAATTCCCGACCGTAACATCTCCAATATTACATTCTCAACCGGTTTTCCTGATGGCAAGTACATGAAATCCAGTCATCGGTAATTGCGCAAAAACTTGGACAAACATATCCACAGTTAAAATTAGATTGTCCGGATTAGGCTAAAAGTTTGGACCGACACAAATTACACCATTTATCCGTAAACTTGGACAGTTTAGTGAAACGATAATTAGTTATAAATACGAGTCGTAGATAGTCATCTTCAGAATCTTCAGAGCAGATCAGATCATTTAGCAAGACGTTGCTATTAGATAGTTCTTTATAATCTAATAAATATCCAATTTAAATATAGTCGTTTGGCGAAGTGTTAAAACGCTTTACCCGTCAGCGGCGAATAGAATTAATCTTGCCGATAAATTCTATTTAGTACTTTTGCAATTAGGGTTATTGTTTACATAACTTATCAATTTAAGATTGGTTTTTTTTTTTGCTTCAAAATCTCATCTATTGTGTGTAAATGTAGTATAGCATTGTAAGTAGAACTGTGACAGTGTATTAAAACAACAAGAGTGACATCAAGTCTTGGTTGGACCCACCAAATTGCTGACACCACCCTGACCAAAACTTTTTAACTTCAACTGACATTTGTACTATTTCAGAATACGATATATGGGGCAGACTGCAACAAAACCAGACAAAGTGAACATTTTATAAATGAGAGGCTGATTATGATGTGGCTGTAAAATTGATCAGTGTGACTGATGATGTTTTGAAAAGTAATAATAGTGCTCATTCATAACTTATGGACTTGTTAATTTTAATGTTCACTTTATATTGTCGACCTTTGTAAACCGAATATTGACCCCGATAAACCGCATATTTCAGCCAATTATATTTGTCTATAAAAATTACTTTGCAATATTCTTCTCTTATACAAACAAGAATTCGATCGAACAAAGACAAAACGTTCTACAACATGGAAACGGAGATGAACAAGAAGTCAATGGATTTACCAGTTTTGACCTTATCTATCAGAGTCTAGACCCGACACAAATGTGGACACTGGAATCATCTGGTCGTATCGTAGAGAAAGTCATTTATGAATATGCACGCACCTTAAGGCATGAATCTTGTCTGCATTCTTTTGTTATTAACGACGTCGATAAGAAAACACGGACTTTATTTCGAAATGACGAATGGAAAGAAATACTTTCTACCAACTTGAAGCGTATGCCAAAATCGCTAAACCAATTACCGAACTTCTGAAAAAGTATTCAGTAACTAATTTACCCCTATTTCGCAAAATCATTTTTGAACCCTTCCTGCCTAACAATACTTCATACTCCAATGAAGAACATTTTGGCTTGAATTATATTAATCATGCATATACATACTCTTTGAGCGGGCTGAACTGAAAGTGAAGGAGAATCTGTTGATGGGAAACTGCAAGATGCACTAGCAAGCACTTGTACAGGTAACGACTTGGTGAGATAAAATATACCAGCACCCTGCCAACATACCCAAGGGTTTGCTTACTAATAGAATATTCATGTGCGTGCGTCAAAGAGACGCTTAAAAAGTTGACCTTCAAAATCAACTTCAGTGTGCGGCGTGTGAAGTTCTTGTGATGCGTATTCACATGTTTTAACTCCTTGACAAGTTCGATATTCCTTTGTGGTATCAACACCTAAGAATTGACAGTTAGAAAATAACAACTTTTTGTTACCTGGATCACCAATCGAGTACTGTATGTTTTTTAAGGCAAAAGCTTTTCTGGCTTTTCCGGATACTCGTTGAATTCAACATAGTGATTAACTTGATCAATAATTAATTTACGCCCAAAGATAGCCAGGTGAGGTCTCATCTATACATTATTAACAGTTCACTTAACTTAAGATATGCTACACTCAGTTTAAAGAAAATGCTGTCTCTACCCAAGATAAAGAGTTATAGTTGTTGTAATGTTGGTATTAGCATCCATTGAGATGAAAGGTGAAAGGACGTGTCAGGAATGGGAAGCGCGATTAGAATTTTTCTCATTGAGGAAATGATAGACATAACAGCGATAGTACAGAACAGCACTTATATAGTCATATTTTATTTAGTACAGCATCATTTAGAAAAAAAGAACAGTACAGTACAGAGCTTCTATATACTTATAGTGCGCTCAGCTCCATTGCCCGTAATTCTAAGAACACCTTGTTGCTCTAAAGTTCTCGCGGCAGTTTCGAACTGTCTCTCAGTGATTTCCTATAACCATGAACAAAATCAGATTAATTTAAATGTCACTTTTATTGTGGCCAAGTATAAAAGAACGTACCAAATCAGATTGTTCGTTTAATTCGAGTAATAGAGTTCTCCACGACGTGCGTGCTCCACCTTTCTTCCTGAGTAGTTCTTGTAAAGCATTTCCTATGTCTTCCAGTATGCGTCTTTCGTGAGTACCTTGTCCAGTGTTTATCAGATCCATGTCTATCTTGCCTGTCTCCGGATCCCATGCGTATTGTTTGATAGCTTCGCGTAGTAATCGCGCGGCCTCCTGGACATCTTCCAATTCGACATATTCTGCCAGTCTTTGAAAAAAGTATAGTTGGTTAATGTGCTGGTTCGATCAACTGCCGCAAAAATCAATATACTACGCTAATAGTATAATAGTTTCCTAATAAATGATAACGTACTTCATCCGTGCGTGTGCCTCTGATAGTCGGATCATAGATTCGAGCTGTCTTGTCGTCGCTGTGATAATCTTTTCGCTCGTGCGCGGATTTTCTCCTAGTTTTCTCATTGAAATATACGCGTCAACGAGCGCTTGATAGGCTTCATTATTGTCAACGTGTAGTTTTGGTTTGCAGTGTTTGCGAGCATATGCTATGTACTTTGTCAATGTCTCAATAGGCTATATATCAATAAAAAGGAAATCAAACGCGTGTACTTAATATAGAGAATCATCATATCGTATGCAAGTGTGCTTTGGACAAGAACATACCACAAATCTGTTTTCATCCGTCTGCGGTGAGTCCTCAACATATAGGGACACTATGTGCTTTGCAAGTTGCTTATCCGAATGTTCATCCACTTTGTCGAGAACCAAGTAAATAAGATCAAATCTATTGTTATATTATACCAAAAATCAGTTGACAAATATGCGAATGCTTAAATTGTATAGCAAGTTAGAATAATATGCACAAATTACCTCGACATGAGTGTGGGTGGCAATTGAATATTTTCAACGATAGATAGTTTTGGGTTATATTTTGAGTGTATCGGATTGGCCGATGCAAGTATTGACGTTCGGGCATTCAGAGTCGTGATTATACCAGCTTTAGCAACGGACACTGTTTGTTGTTCCTATGTTTAAATATAATGACGCTCATGTTTTTAAATTATAATGGCACGTGGATCAAGTCGACCGGCTTTACGTACCATGACCTCATGAAGTACCGATCTAGTTGATTCAGACATTTTATCGAATTCATCAATACAACAGACACCGCCATCGCTGAGCACCAACGCACCACTGATATGATACTTGATGAGTACAAGAATTTTGCGTTCGACAACAGGTCAAGATTTGTGTGAAAAAGATACCTTTCTAATACCAGTTGTCTCGTATCAGGATCACGTGAAACATATGCTGTTAATCCCACAGCTGAAGAACCTTTACCAGATGTATATACACCACGTGATGCAATTTTATGCACATACTATCATACAAGTTAGTAAATTTGCGTGATTTATGCAAGGTCTAGCAGTTACAATGAGAACATACCTGCAAAATCTGTGATTTACTCGTTCCAGGGTCGCCCACCAATAATATATTAATATCACCTCTATAGCGTGGTGCCGCCGTTCTTTTAAATACTTTATTGTTCCCACCAAACAATTGTAATAATATGCCCTTCTTCACATCATCCAATTCATAGATACTAGGAGCTATATGTCAATGTAATCGATAATAGGTTATTGGCGGTAGATATGATATTTGGTTTATCCATTATTAATACTCACCCAATGACCGTGACAACAGTTCATACAAATCAGATCGACGGGACAACTCGATTAGTCGAGCCTCATCTCCCTCGGCATCAGTACGTATTTCATCGCTTTCGTCGTAACTGTGTATATTGCGTTTTTAGTGGTTGTCGCCATTACAGATTAGCAGATGATTCAATATGCTGAATATACATACGTCATATCCGGATCGTTTTCAAGAGATTCCCTATCGGCGGCAATTCTACGTTTATCCGATTTGCGAATATGTACCACGTCGATAAATGTCTTGAATAACGACTTGACGTTTCTATGACGCGGATTGACTCTCATCGGTGTTGATCGGAAGACACCAGTAATTTCGAGTCTATTGGGATGCATTGATTATACGGGTCATTATCATTGTAAGTCATTGTCATTTCGACTGCTGGTCTATTGATTAATTTATAAGTTGCAGATCAACACACAATCCACTTTGACTTACTTGTCTCCGGGTCTAGCAATGTCAACAAGATCATCATACATACACAATGTGACTGTGTGCGGTGTCTGCCCATCCGGTATGGAATCTGGTATATAAACGCGTGATTAATAGCTGCACATCCGCGTCGCGCAAACAAACGTGTAGAATTAACGATAAATACCGGGGGTCTCTTGCAGTCGGCATATTTGTTTGTCATTGAACTCGCAATTGTTATGTATTAATGCCATAGTATTCGCCGAATTACATATTGCACGTGGGCATCGTTGTGGTTCAGATATCTGACCACGCTCAACGTCAACTGTGACAACCTTATCACATGCACGACATTTAAAATAACCTATGTCAGAATATTAAATATTGAATTGTTAATACGTAGATTGAACGGATACCGGATTTGTTGGCTATCAATCTGATCACCTATCGTCATTTCAGGAATTACTGGTGATACCCTAATAAGCAGTCCTTTAATTGATACAAGATGGTCGACATCTACGTAATGAACAAGTCCAAGGTCAATAGTCGATTTTCGTAGAAACGCGGCCAACAGCCGATAATCAGGTGTGTTTGTTGTATATACCAGAAGGATTCAAATCTCTCATGTTTGTCGATTTGCCAATATTAAACGGTCTAACCTGTGAACGATAGAACGGTTAATAACCAATCGAGCAATATCAAAAACAATGTTACTAAACCTTACTCACTTTAATATCACATTCAATTAAATTTTTATTGAATTGAATTGCATATACTTCGGTAACAACATCATCCAGCGTAGTCAATATTTCGTGAGGATACTTGATTAAATGATGATACAATTTAACAGTAGGAGGGTATGCAAGCAGGTTCTGAAGATCAAGGTTGAATCTGTTATCACCCATCTCCATATTCTGCAATATATAATCAGAGACAAGATAGAATAAGTCAAAAATATTTTTTATAATGGTTGTTACTTACAAAATTAAATACAAATACGGATATATATGCACAATAGACTAAACACTAAAATGATAAAAATCAACTAACCTTCTGTAGGTATCTTGGATAGAAAGGTTCTAGATCTTCTTCGTTGACTTCTTTCCCTTCTTTCTCTTTCCTCATCTGCATTCTGAAATTCTCCAAATAGTCTTTAAATGCCACTTTAACCTCGAGTAGACTAATAGAACTGCCAGCTATATAAGATATTGCCCCAGCTGGATCACGAATAGCTCTGGGCCTATCACCAGAATCGCGAAGGCGCACGTCACTGTCCAATAGACGAGCAATATCTATGGACTGAGAAGGTTGAACGTCGCCACGCCGACGCGGAGAAAAGGCCTGACCAGCAAGAGTTATGTCATCATGATCAATGCCACCCTTCCGACTTGTGCCAAACTGAGAAATATCGAGCTGCCGACGGGACGTTGCAGCCAATATTGGTGAATGACCTATATTAAGAATAACACACGATAAAGTCGTCAGCATGTTGTGATTGTACTCTAGATACATCAATTATTACATTAAATCTCACGTTCTATACATGCTTAAACGTACTTGCAAGAGTTCTCGACGTAAAATCACTTCTTGGCGACAAGAAGCCCTCGCTCCTCCCTCCATCACCAGATAGCGAAGCCACCGACCCAAACGAAGGCGAGTTTGGTGAGGCTGGTCCAGCGCTGACAACGTCGTTCGCGTCCATTTCCATATCCTCGGCCTCAACCTCCATTGCACTGCCAACCGACGCTGACGTTTGGCCAAAGTTGGAGATAACACTCCGAACGGTCGTGCCTAGATTACGCAAAGTCTCGGTAATAGCAAAGCCGGAAGAGGGTGGCTCGAGTATTTCAACAGCTGCTCGGGGCGAGCCTGTTGAACTGGGTGAGTGCACGGGGCTGGTGGGTTGACTATGATCAGACATTGGGAAAGAATAAATTCTTCACGGTTTCTAGTAGAGTACTTTTATATTTAGATGTTGGACAACATTCTCGTCGCGTCTTTTGTGTGTGTGTCGCGTGAATTAACATTACGTAATACTGTCCGACCCTGGGAAATGTCATGCTATGGGTGCGACAAATGAGAATGTATTGCGTCATCAGAATAATGATTTATTTAGTAACTTTACTTCTTACGATACGATGCAACAAAAGAAGTACGCTTACTATTTACATTAAAGTGAGAGTGACTTGAAAGATCTGCGTTTGTATTCAGGCTAACTGATGAAATAATCTTTTGCTTTGTCAATTGATTCCACGGCATTCGCATTCTTTCTTACATTCTTCCAAACTTCTTCACAAGTACCAAAGCAATTATTTCATTTTCTATGACTTTTCGCTGACGCTTTTGATGCCAAATATTGGTTGATCTGCATCTCGTATATTTTCATAAATACAAAAGCATGTAGAACAAATATAACGGGTCGAAAACGCATCATGTATTCGGGTTTACAATATTATTGGCTTAGAATTAATTTTACGTTTACAACTATTACTATGGATTAATATGTTGGATTTCAGAAAATCTTTGGTTTGCATGTTATAGTGATTCAAAAAAGGGTCGGTTTTCACCTTGCTCTATGCTATGATGATGGAATTAGAGTAGAAAAAAAGAGCACTTGAGTTGTTTCAAAAAGCAGCTGAACGAGGTTATTTTAGTGCTCAATACAACCTTGTTGTATGTTGTCGAGTCAACAATTGTGAAAGAGATTTAGCTGTTTCCAGACGGAGCTGTGATACAATGACAGTGACTCGCCTTCGAGTTAATCGAGTGGAAGCTATAGTACTGTAGTAATAGTAATAGGTTGGGCATACTTGTATCTATCTAAAACGTGTTTCCATTTAAAGCGAATAACAACCGTAATGCCACGAGAATATCCATGGGACAAGTGGCATATTCCTAATCATATAAAACGGTCATATATTCCTTTTATGGAATGTTTTATATATGTAATATTACTTTATTTGATAAAACGATGAAATTTCGGCCGTATTAACAGTCTTATTACCTTATCTAGTATAAGGTGCCAAGAGTTATACACAGTGAAATTCACTTTATCGTTCCACGATTTTGCATCGTTAACCTGAAAGTTTGCTTAAGTGAACTGTCTTTTTATATGAAATATATGAATCCGTTCTGGAAAGAACTTCGGTATAAAGCGATCTTCGTTAAAGTTAAAGTGAATTTCACCGTGTGCCATAAAATTTGGTTCAAATGATGTTATTAGAAGATATTCAAAAGCCAAGTAAAATAATATGTTACCTTGGCCGCAAGATCCAATACTGGTTTAAAACCCACAATATAAGCATTACTATTACGCGTTTATATTTCATTCAACATCATAAAACGAATACAGTAATACCTCCACAAATGCAACGCCTTGGCTATGTTGCATTTATGGGGGGTTTTGCATTTATTAATAGGAAAGAAATTTTACTGATTTGCGTCTATTAAACAAATTTTCCTTTCTTAACTAAGAATTGTGTTATGCTACTATTACTTTGTTTTATTGAATTTATCTGCTGGCTCTCTCTTGTTGAGTTAGAAACGTCTTATCTTTTAATGCCTCATTAGCACTCACTATTGCTATTATTGTCAGCATATTAATCGTGTTCTCTACTAAATAAAGAAATAATATTGCCACTTTCAGAAAGCTCAAAAACGATATCTTTCTCTCAAAAGACAAATACTTGTTTGTTGTCATTGCGTCAGGAAAATTCAACCTCGCGATGGATATAGTGTTGTGCGCGACTTGTGATGTTTGAAACTTGATATTGTATATGAAACAATTTTGTGTCATTTTTCCGCAACAAATAACTTTAGGTGAATCACGTAAGTTGCACTTAGGGAAATAAATGTACTGGAAATCGTTACACTTGCAGAAAACGGAGACCGAGCAAAATGTTGTCACTGTACGATAGTTTCAAATTCAAACACCTTCTGATAGAGAACAGGTATGTCCATGAAATTGAAACCAGATATGCTTGATTCATTTATCAATAAACTAATGGGGTCGTTTTTTCGTATTATTGTTAGTTCGCTTATTAGAAATTTTTTAAAACTGGTTTTTCGTAAAAGTTTTGCGCCGCAGTTTTCTTCCTCAAAGCCTTAGTTTAAAGTTTATATGTTTTACTATTGTAAAAATGATCGCAAATGATGCAAGCTCATTATAATTACTATGTATATGTTTGATCGGCAAAAAACAAGCTTGCGAAAATTTATGTGCACTACACTATTACTATCTCGTACGCCCCACTTATTTATATAGTTACGTTGGATACATCGACGATCATACGCCGCTTTGTTTGCTACACGAAATCCTTTAACGGTGGTATTTCTTACAGAAATACTTGTATAATCGTATAGTGGTTGTATTCAATAATTGTTTTTTATAAAATAGATAACGATCAATCCAAACCTCATCACGATATGAGAGGTTGAGAAGCGATCTTAAATTTCTAATCTTAATAACTCGACAGCCACATAAATGTATTTGTATCACGTTATCTGCCACAACATACAGTAGAATAGTGTAACTTGTCAGATGCATAATGAAATCAACGGATATTAATCTCATATAACCCACTCGATAAATACAATCGTATTTTTAAAAGTGACTCGTAAATAATTTAACAATATAGACAATCTCTTAAACTCTCTTCGATCATTCTTTTCTACCTGCTAGCATTGTTGAGGCAAACAAATGTTCAACCAGAACAACCACCATAGCAACACCTATTACTACAACCTCTTCGACCTGCACAGCCACTCCCACTTCTGTTAAATGTGATAATGACCCCCCTCGCCCCCGTCCTTGTAAAAAAACTGCTACTTGTACGCTTGCAACAACTGTATGTCACACCAGCGCCTGTTTGCGTTTCTGATTGTGGGCAATGCAATCTTAATAACCCAGGCGCTTGCTGTAGTCAAATTTGTTTTCGATTAGCGGCGGCCTTGGCGGAACATGCGGGCAGCCTATATCTAATTGTATTTAGGAGTATATAAACTTCTGATCCACAATTGTCCGTGATAAGACATGTTAGAAAATCCAATGTTGTTTAGTTGGTTTTTTTTTCTTTTCATTTTTTAATAAATAGAACGCTGTTTAGTTAAAAAATTTTTTTTTAGTAAAACAAAACGTCGAGTTGTTTTTTGTTCTTTAGCAAAATGAAATCTGTTTTTAATAAGACAAATCTATCAATATTAAATACTAGTTAAACAGTTTAATAAGAACAATTAGCATTAATAATAGGAATCGAAGATTTTGTTTTTCGTCAAAAACTTTTTTTGAAATTGCAAACTCAAATAATTACAATTTAACAAGTTCAACAATACAACTCCATTGTAATTCGAATTGACGCAATGATAATACTAATACGTTATTTGTTGAGTATTTCACGATTTATACCGAGTATTTCTGCTAATAAAATAAAAAACAAACGAATAAAAAAAATTAATTCTTTATAAGAACCGATCCAATCAAAGTTGCATATATAGCACCGCTTAAACCACTTAATATTAAACCATAATCCTCTTGATAAAACTCCGCCGTATATCTATCACTATAGAATGTAGGTATTTCAATATTTTGCTTGATAACTTTCGAACTGCACCAAACCTATTTTTTCATCATCTTTTAAATCCATCATTGATGTACAAGTTGTAAGAAAATAAAGTCACTATTACATATTTAATAATATCGTCTTCATTACCAATGATACAATCTTTATCTCCAAAATGGTAACAGGAATCTACGCATTCGTGATTTGTGAGTGAACAGTTGCGAAGCTTAGTTAGTGGTTGATTTGTAACAGCACTCTTTGTGTGACGACTTAATTATCCATGAAAGCAACCGCATACACGTAAGTTTGACGCTTAATCTGTGGCGTCCAATTGCCTTTGCTATGCACATTTACTCATGGTGTAAAAATATAGTAAAGGTGTTTCTATAGACATTATTTAGATCTAACGCCACCAATGTTTAAGCGCTCGATGAAGAGAATATTTTGATAATGATATCTATTATTATACCCTCCAATGTCAACAAAAAGGTGTGATTGTCAACAAGCTTATTCTCACCAAATATTAATGCACGCGTAAACGTCAACTCTGCGGAATAATTTCTAAACAAGTTTGTTATAAATATGAAACTAGTGTGTTTCCTCAAGCGCTCTTACTGTTGATGAATTGGGGAAAACTTACATGACACTAAATCCTTTGTTAGTCTGCATTAGGTTAGTTACGAAGCGATAAATCGAGTATCGTCCGCTTCCCCCGTCATCCACAATGGTGGTAGGATAAAGCGGGAAGATATTGCTGACGTCGAAACACTCTTTCTTTTTTCCTTTTTTTAATCTTTTATTCCAAATTGAATTGATCAATAAACTTCTTAAATACTTTCTAAATTCAAAGCTTTGTTATTTTACGTGCCTAAGTACAAGTTGTATAGATTTCACATTTACTCAAATTTACAAGTAGCTTTCGATACATTTACACACAAAATATTGATTCATCTGGCTATTCACTCGCTTTGGTACATTTAAATATTTTCTTCATCCTGCACTATCACAACATGACAATACCCAATTTACTGCTATCCATATCTTTGCATTTCCAATTATACATATAATAATTTAACGTGCCATCTCCTGCACCAAATTTCAAAGGTTCGATAAACAGATTATTTTCCATGATATCTAAGCAATTGAACACATCGATATTTTCCTACAGACAAGAGAAAAGATTTGATGAGACAAACCATTGGGAATGAGCCATAAGCAATAAGTTGATCGTACTGGTCAAATTATATACCTGTTTTGCCAAAATCAAGGCATCCTTGATAAGCGCTTGGAGTCGTCCTTTGACAGCCTTCTCTTCAGTCTCCTTTATTGCGTAATAGTACAGGTATACAGCATTAATGGTTTTATGTACTGCATGACCGATTACCGATGACGGCAAAAAGTAATAAGAAAAAAAGTCTGTCAATGTTTTCGTAGCAGGATCCTAACCAATCGTTATAATAATAATATTAGAACGGTGTAATAAAAAAAGCAAAAACATAGCATTCCCTTTACAATTACAGTCACATTCGTATACACGTGCAACATAACCATACGAACCTCAACGACGTATGACCAAATGACGCCTTCTTTTGGTAAAAGCCAATGTCTAACTTCTTCATCCGACTTGAAGACTGGAACAAAGTTAAATTTGTCCATATATTCATTAAGCAATTTCCTAATTGCAGGAGCATCTTTTGATTTCATTGGCCGCAACCCGGGTGTAGCCGTTTCAGCTGGGAGTTTAAATTTCTTGATGACACGCGACATAGTCATGTTCGGAGGAAGACGGGAAAAGTTGGTTTCGATAAGTTTCTTTGGATTCAAATTACGGTGAAAATAACTACAAGTAAAATAGCGATAATGACGTAAATATTGGGAAAAGGACGCGAATATTGAGAAACGTAATGAATATTAATAGCTTGACATAAACACCGACCAACCGACCAACCGACCAATTAATAAACAGGCCGGTCATCTGTCTGTCCTCTGTCAATATCATCACTCTTACCGTGCACTACAAATAGGTTTGGGCAGTACAATACCGGCCGTATAAACAGCTTGAAAGATTCCCTGGACATGGCTTCGACGAGTAATCTCTTTGATCAGCACTGGTGACAATCGCTTGCTTCGTAACTTCTTATGAACGCAAAGGAAGTTTATCTCGACCAGATGTTGCTTTCTATTTAAACCGGTAATAAAATATTTGATAACGTTAGCATTCTTTTCGCATTCACGACAAACATATTGATGAAAAGTGATAAACACGTACGATTTGTATATGCGAATGTCTGCTGGAGTTCCGCTGATGAATGCCACGAGCTTTTTGTTTGATGTTACACGAACACCACAATGCCACAATTTTTTGTAACCTGGCGGTTGCAATGCCCTGATATTAAGTTAGCGTGCGTTAGAATACTAAAGCAAGTTCGGACGGACATTATAATCTCACATCAACCACATATGTCGCATAAGATATACAATAAACAAATAAACAAACAACGGCGACATTAAAGAGAGAAAGAATAAAGGCCTTTTGCTGATTTCATCTAATCTGATAAGTTTGAAGAATCCTACTTTGGGTCGTTTCATCTAATCTAATCTGACAAGTTCGGAGAGTCTTATTTTGGTCATTTCATCTAATCTAATCTGATTCCGTGAAACCCGTTTTCACTCACCATTTTAGAAACTTTGCCGAATAATCAAATCGGAACATTGCATCTTCGTCTTCGACATAGTTATTTGTCAAGAGGGTGTAGAGCTCACTTAGCTATAAGAGAATAAAACATTGTTTCTTTCAATGGCAAGAATTAAAACAACAAATAACGTATAACGAGAGAAAAAGATTGGAGAATGTATGTTCGTGTAGAATATCAATAAACATACATTCTCAGTAAAGTATATACCTCAGACTCGTTGTTAAGATCAATCGTACACCATTCGAATTCCTTGGGAAGCGGATAAGGGTCTTTCCGTATTTGATCGTGGGGTGTATTTTCTTCAATTGGACCATCTTCATCAATTTCTTCATCTATTAAAATCATCAATCGCAATGAATTCAATCCTCACACGCACTGACGACATACTGACTCGACATTCCCACAATCGTTGCACAGACATGTATAATAACCACGCCTCTAATCGAAGAGGGAGGGGGAAAAAAAAAGAAACCACCAAAACTCGCTCATCCATTCTAATGGAATACTTACCAAGACGCGGTACAGGCTGCGTATCCCAAAACTTGTGCGTTTTACTCTCTTTACTTTTACTGGTTAGACTCCCAGACGAATTTAGGGCTTCTTGCATAGCAAGCCTATTAATCATTTGCTTAAACTTTTCTTGCCATTCCATAGCTTCCTGGACTTTCTTTTTGGCTAATTCCTCCTCGCCTACAACAGGCGCAGCGCTAGTGCCCGCCTTCTCTGCCTTTTTCTTCGTCTTTTTCATCAGTCTTTTAGCCTCCCGCTTTTTCTGTTTCTCACGCTGCCTCTCGGCAGCTGTCATGCTGACACTTCCTTTGCTCTCTACGTCTTCGTCTTCGTTGGCAAGAGCCGGCTCGTCCGTGTCTGTGATTTCGACTATTTTGGCGGTAGGAGAAGCCTCCTCTGGGGGCATTACCTCCTCCGAGAGTGGTGTCTCTTGTTGTTCGGAGGCCATAATTCCCTATCTAAGAAGCTCAAGCCGGACTGAAAGGACTAAAGGAAAAATTGTCATACCCCCACCTAGTTGTGTTCACTGATCTTTGATGCTCACATGAGATTGGCCAATTAGATCGAGTTGATCATGCTGTTTATGGTTATACACTGCGAAAATTCACAAAGATGATAAATTAACATACTGTATATAAATGCTACATAATAATAACGTTGAACAAAACATTTAATAGAACCATGCAAAATAAAGCCATTCACTTTTTAATCTGTTAATAAGATGTAAAGCCACCATCGTTGTATAACAGCATTCTCTTGAATATTTATTTGTGTTCTCCTTGTATCATACGCTACTTCTCTGTCAATGTCACCTTCAAAATAATATAACGGAAATGGATAAGAACTGGAAATCTCTTATTTCCCTTAATAGGTAAAGGTGCGATTTTTGAATTCCCAAAAAGTTAAATATGGGATTGCAACTTTAAACAGGCTATGTAAGTTGATAGACTATGGAAATTGTTTATCGCAGTAACAAAATTAGACATTTACTATATATCGACGAAAATCACCACAGAGGTTGTGTGGGGGAAAAAGATTAGAGTGCGTAAAGCGCGTGCTGGGAACATGCTTACGATATCGAGCGTGTGAGAGATTGATTTTTTGGAGAGTTAGCGTGAATTTGGTAAACTGTGAGAACAATTCAAGATCGTGAGACTTGCCACACAAAAGACTCTAGCCCGTTCCTTGATGCTGATCGAGTATTTAACGCTAAACTAAAGAAGAGAAAGATCTTTCTCAAATCAATGATTAGATCTTTTCTTTGATATGCCATCCCACCGCCATATGAACAACATTTCATCAATTGTGGAGTATCATAAACTTTTAATTATGCCCAATTCTTTTATTCCCAGAGGAAACGAAACTTGCTCAAAGAGCCGGTATTTTTTTTGTCTCCAATCGATCGAATTACCCTCTTTCCCACGGAACATGATTTATAAATACACGCACCAAGTAGTCATGACCTTTATCCGTTTGTGAGGATACCCAAACAACACAAAAGCAACCACGATTCTCGTAACTCAAACCATCATGTCTATGCTCTCAAGAGTGCATTCCAGAGATCAGGAGATCATCACCATTACAGCCGCCGACGAATGGCTCGGATATTGCATCGCCGATACGTTACTTGGCTGTCACAATCGTCGTTTCAAAGTCCGTGCCTTATGTCGTGATAAAGACAAGTGCGAGAGACTGCGCAGAAAGGGTGCCGAAGTTTGCGAGATTGATTATGACGACCGTGGAACTCTCGATGTTGGAGTCAGATATTCGAAATGGATTGTTTTTGTGGTCGAAAAGGAACATGATCGAGTTGACAAGGCGGAGGCGTTATGCGATGTAAGTAGACTGGAATTTTCCCCGGGGAGTAAATGGTGTAAGGATAAGCTAATCAATCGTATTTACGTGTTCATGTCTATTAGGCCATCAAGCATGCAGAAGTCAACAATGTCGCCTTGATGAGTACTCTTGGAACTATTGATTCCGACTGTCCAACATTTACAGACTATGAGCACATCGAAAACGCCGTCAAGAATTGCACTGACGACTGGGTAATCTTACGGTACAAAAGAAATTTTTCAAAATGACTTTATACAACTGTTCATTCCTTCCACCCCCCGCATCATTATATAACCTCAAATTATATTTATATTTCGTCCCATAGTCTTGCTTTCATCCAACAACTTTTCTACTATTGGAAGAAATCTGTCCAAGAACATTCCATGTTGAGCTTTTCGATCCATCCAGACTCGCGCTTTTCTCCAATTCATCTAGACGACGTCATGGACTCTTTTCGCGAGATTGCTTTCCGCGGAGATGTTCCACGTGACATAGACGCAAAACACCGTCACAAGATTTACACTCTTACCGGACCCGAGGCCATAGATGGTTTCATTCTTGCCGACATTATCAGCGAGGCTATCGATCACCGTTGGTTCGTTCGCTTTATGGAGACCTCTAGAGAACAAGTCGAGCGATATTTGAGATCATTGGGAGGAAAGAGAGACCGCAACAATATGTATCCTGAGGGTAGGAAAGAGCGCAATTATCCCCCACCTCCACCACCGAACGAAGTTTGTATTGACTCTATGTGAGTATTCAATGTGAATTGGGAGGGTTGGCGTAAGTTTTATATACTTTGCATATAAATTTATTTGCTCTTCTTCTTCTTTTCTGCAGATGCGATCACTTTGACTATACCAGAGCCGGAAAATCTGACTATATTACTGGTGATGTACTTCGTATTACGGGGAAACCACCCGTGCGTGCCGTTTGGTATTTCAAGGTTTGTATTGCTCAGTTTAATTAGCTGTTGCGTTGTTTACGTACAATGGCGTGATGCTAATGAATCTTTTTAAAAAAAACAATAATAGGAAAATGTGGATGATTTCCGTCCTCTGAAGCCTACTAGTACTAGTACTAGAAGCAAAATGTAAATAGTTAATAACATCATTTTCGAGAATTAAAACAATGTACAAATTTACCAAAAGCAGCGAATAAAAACACAGATGCGATCAGGAGAGCTCAAGAATTCGTATCTTATTACCAAATAAAGCAAGTCATGTGAATGTTTATCTTAATATTTGTTGAACAATTCGGGATGATTTTCCGTCGATCTATCTCAAAATAAAATAGTTCAGATTTCACGTGTCGATTGTAATTTATTTAATAGGGAATGTTTGAAACTCTAATATCATGACGAATGTTCAATGTGAGACAAATATTTTGAAAAAACCTCATTGTTAAAAGCAGCGAAACGATTTCTGGTGTCGCGCACTAGTATGCAACTACATCCCCTCGTAATTCATTCTTTGTATTCCTGTGACATTATGTGAGAGAAAAGGAAAGCGAGATCAAACTGGTTATCAAACTCTAAATACTGATGTGGCGTTTAGTAGTCTTTGATCTATTGTATCAACACTATCATTGGTCTGGAAATATATACATATATGTCGCTTTGTATTCTCTTTTGTTGTTTCTCCAACTTTGTATCGTTCCTCCTGTTTACATAGCTGCATCGAGAGAAAAAAATGCCTCGTAAAGCCGAAGAAAATCACAAACAATCGACGGTAGATGTTACAGGTAAGAAAGAAAGGAACAAGACTGTGTTTTCGTCATCCGAGAGAACAAGCAAGGATATTTTCATAAGCGAAATGGATGCCGTTTAAATTCCAATGCGCAATCTAAATCACACTGTTCTAAACCGAACTTACTCAATATAGAGACACTGTTAGAGGTATCGCCAAAACATTCAGACTTGTTACCACCAACAGACGTTGTGGTCTCGTCAGATATTCCGTCATTTTTTCCCATTCTGCGTCAGCCAACTTATCCTTATTATACTGCCGGAGAGATAGCAGAAGTAGACTTTCCGACGGAAATTAAACTATCAATATTCATGCAATTGAAAAAACTTATATTGACCTTTGGACAAAGTGTGTGTGAGGAATGTGTTATAGCAAAATTCATTACATTTGAAGAGTGGAATAGACTTCAAGGATATGATGACGATGTTAAAGTAGATATGGATATTAAAATTGGAGACGAACAGCAGATTGAGGAATGGATCGACATTAGCAGCATAACATATATCGACATAGATCTGGCTGCTGCAGTTCCACTTGTTACCCAGTATTCATCACCATCTTCGTCGTCGTCATCCTTAACAACTACACCATCCACATCTGCACCCTCTTCTCCGACACTATCTATTCCTGACCTTATCCAACCATATCACAAAGTTTCTTCTGCTTCTATAGAAATCCTTATTCACTCTCATAATACTGCGTATAAATCAGACCTTTTGCAGAGAATTTTCCACTACGCCTCTGTAGGATCATTTTATCGTCCAGACAAAGGACAGTACTTTACTCGGGTGACTCTTCCTGTACCCGACATAGAAAGCATCGAAAATTTGATGAACTGGGTAATTGGAGGAGATGATGAAAATTGGATCGCGAGTATACAGCCCTGGAGCGTCTGGAAGGTAAGGAAGACTATATGTGGACAAAAACTGGTATTAGCACTACTGCATACTGTTCTCTCGTTTAACCCCATTCGCTATCTGTTTTGTGTTATCCTCTTTTATGCTTCATAAGATATTCAAGAATGTATGTTGGTTGGGTCTCAGAGACGAGGCGGAGCAGTTGTTGATAAGATATGTAGACGAGATGGAATCCCAAGGAATCTACATATCAGACTATATTCCTCCCGAGGAATTCATATGGAATTATTACGACGATGCAGAACCGAGTTTTTGGTCTGCAATGGACGAATAAGGCAAAACACAAGTGAAATTTGAAATCAAGACAGTTTAATAATTAGTATTCATATGTTGGATATTTTGTATATCGATTTTTGCATGAGTAATATACTGTTATATGGATAATTTACTATTACAATGGGATTATTCGTTTATAATACCTGGGTATTTTACTCGACAATTAACAATGTTGAATTTTTCGAAAATAGTACCTGAGTCTTTTACAAAATCAGGCCTCAAAATTGCTATGCTTGGGGGGGGGTCAAGGAAATAATCTTGAAAGCATTTTTGAGGTATGCAATTAAAGCTGGTAACCATATAGCTGGGTTGTAGTCCTTTCATTTATAATTACATTATATAAGTATCTATTCACCCAAACGGATAACACCCGAAATTGTGACTGATCAAACGCTACAGTTGGTGCTAGCTTATTAAATTACCAAGTAAACCGTTGCTTGACCCGTTTACATAGGATGTGAAAAAAACAAAGACTCTTAATTTCCAGGATTCCTTGTCATGATTTATTACTATACTCCAAGTGTTTGGTGCATCCAATATGTCTATTCTGACCCATCAGAATACTGAATATGTGATACACCGATAATGTAAACAAAGAACATATCAATCGACTGATAATTATTAAAAAGTATAAGCATAATAATGTACACTTTGATTGGTTACATCGGATCGGTCTTATAAAGAATGTCATATCTTCAATAATATTGAATACTAGTTAACCAGTTTAATAAGTGTTGTCTAGAATAATTAATATTAATTAATATTAATAATAGGAATCGAATTTTTTTTTTGAAATTGCAAATTCAGAAGTTTTGCATACTAATACACCGAAGTACGCATATTGTGATTAATAAATACAATTTAACAAGTATTGTTTCGAATAATTAATATTAAATTGACGCAATGATTTATTGGGTATTTCGCAATTTATACTGAGTATTTCTGCTAAGAAATACTACATAAATTAGATTTGTCTTACAAAAAACAAAAACAAAAACAAAACAGATTCATTTTGTAAAAGAAAAAAACAACTCGACATTTCGTTTTACTAAAAAACAAGAGGTAAAAATTTAACTAAACAACGTTCTACTTACTAAAAAACGAAAGAAAAAAAAAACAATTATACAACATTGGGACTTTCTAACAAACAAAACATGTCTTATCGCGGACAATTGTTTCGAAGTGGATCAGAAAGTTTATATACCCCTAAACCCAACATAGACGTCCCGCATATTTCGTCAAGTCCGCCGCTAGTCGAAAGACAAGTTTGACTACAGCAGGAACAAGATTGCATCGCCCACAGTCAGGAACTCAAAAAGGCGCTATTGTGATGCATTCTGTTTGTGTAACCGTCGCCGTGGAAGTTGATTTACAATTATTACATTTCCTTGCTCGACGAATAACAGCAAGAGGTGTGGGTGGGCAGATCAAAGCGGATGTAACAGTCGTTATTGTTACGGTGGTTGTTGTGGTTGAACATCTGTTTTCCTTAGCAATAATAGTCGATGCTAGCAATGCTAGCAGGTAGAAAAGAATGATCGAAGAGAGTTTGAGAGATTGTCCATTCATTGTTAAATTATTTACGAGTCAAATTGTAAACTTTTAAAAATACAATTGTATTTATCGGACTAAAGGAATTTCGGCTGGTTTATATGAGATTTTTTAAATGCAATAAATTAATATCAGTGATTTCATTATGCATCTGACAAGTTACACTATTCTATGTTGATTCTTGGGTGATGTATCAGATAATCGTGATACAAGTACAATTATGCATAGTCTTTGGTTGTCGAGTTATTAAGATTAGAAATTTAAGGAAGATCGCATCTCGTTATCTATTTTATAAAAAACAATTATCGATACGATTATACGATTATACCAAGTATTTCTGCAAGAAATACCACACTTAATCTTAGTTAATCAGGCTGAGAGGATTTCGTTAGCAAATAAAGCGGCGCGAGCACAACGCATGCATCGTCGATGTATTCAACGTAACTAGTGATTATTTATAAATAAGCGGTGCGTACGATATCGATAATGCAATAATGCATAGGGGAAGCCCACATAAATTTCGCATTTGTTATCCCACACTTTTAACGTCGTACAGTATATTCCTATATAGAGTATTTAACACAATGATGCTCCGATCAAACATAGGGGTGATAGTGAACGAGTAGAGCGTCAACGGTAACTGCCCGCTGCCCGCACCCGTCCACCCGTCGAGACAAAAGAGAGCAGCCACCTGGTTAACCAGTTTAAAAACAAGTATGTTAGTAAGCGATTATTTATCCACCAATCTACTTATGTCTATCGCCACTTCTTTTAAAGCCAACCCCTTCTTTACGTCCTCCACGATTGATGTTGGTCAATGGCGTTACCATCTGTAATAGAGTTGTTGTGGATAAGTAAATATTATATAAAGTTCCATGCAACACTTCGACAGAATAGTAATCTATAAATTTATCGCTGGACTAGAAGACAATGAGGGTCATATAAAATATTTATCCACAAGCGTTTCGATCTATTATCCATTCAAATAAGGCTCTGTTCAAGTTCTTACTCTCCACTTTTATTATTTCGTACTTCACTATTCTTGTTTATCTAACATTTTCATAATGGCTAAATTGTTTATGTCAGGGCTCCACGTTTTTCAGTAAGATTAAACCGCTTTGTCAGTAGTTAGGAGGCATGATCGCTTGTTATTGCTGTTGGCAATATGTCGAGTAGACTTAGCGCGCTGATAAAAATAATAACGAAGCAAAAGTATTCCGAGATTATAGTGTCGGGAAAACTTTTCGAAAGAGGCGGTACTCGTGTGTGCTAGTATAAATAGAAATGACACTAATTTTTGGGTTATTTTATTGACGGGAATTATTTATTTTATTGAAGACAAGAATATCTGAATAAATAAACGTACATATACACAGTAAAGGCCGCTTTAACGAAGGTCTGTTTTAACGAATATGGCCTTATAACGAAGGTCTGTTTTAACGAATATGGCCTTATAACGAAGCTTTTTCATGAAACCGATTCATTCATATATGCTTAGCGCCCGGATTTATAATTAAAATCTGTATAACAATATAGCAAAGAAATTTCAAACCTGCTATATGCGAGGCTATAAGTTAAAAAAAAATCCATAATTGAAAGAATCATCATCAAACATCCATAATAAGCCTACTTCAAACATTTTTGGGCCTCAGGAATCGTCTTGATGTAACTTGCCAATTTATCTCCTACGTTTGTATCACTACGGAGGACCCACAGGTTGATGACATTGACTTGGATTCTTCTATACGTTCCACGAAGTCAATATTACCAATATCGTTGCTGGTAACACCGTTACGAATCTTTTCATATTTTCCTTGTCCATAAAGAATTTATCGATTTCATCTGCGGACTCCTCTTCTTCACTCGCATCCAGATCTGGATTAGATTGTCACTAACCAATGGGGTTAGAGAATAGAATCTGATCAACCAATGAAAGATCATGGTTTCAGCTTCAGCTGGATTTTTAAGCTCCCACAGGTGTTTATAATGGTAATACAGTAGTAATAGGATTTTATTCTCACAGTAAAAAGGCCGCACCAAATTTATCCATGTTCCTCGTGCGTACAAGAGAAAAGCACGAGCAGTCCTACCAATCGAGTATTTTTATCAGAAACTTAAAATTAACAGCAGATAAACGAATACCAGAATAATTAACTCTTTCAAAGCTCACTATCGAAAGTTGTATCTTCAAACAGTATTGGAGGCCAATAGCAATAACAAACTGCAAGAGATATCTTATGATGTCTAATACCAAAGCTCCATCTGAAACCTCGTTACCCTCGTTACCCTCGTTACCCTCCTTACCAGACTTTGATACCAACCCACCCCGAAACATCACATTCCATTACTGACACTCTAGAAAGGGTTATAACCGACTTCCGAGCATCACGATATAATGAACTGCGTCTAAGAGCATTCGGAAATAAAAGATACCTCGAATTAAACAAAGCCAGGAGAGAAGTCTTATTCGGGGATTCGTACATTTCTCTTGGTCCAAAAAAAACAGTCGCTGATACAGAAGCACTCGAATTACAAGAGGACATTAAAATACTCACCCAAACTATCAACGGCAATATCAGGAACTCTTACTCATCTAAACATGCAAGCAGTACGTTGAGGTCAAGAGCGACAACAATGGTCGAAAAGTATATAGCAGCAGCGCTTTACAGAAGGTTCGGGAGTTATACAATGGATGACCAACTTCGGGATACGAGCTTTGATCCTGAAAACCCAATAAAGTGGAAGTCGTTGGTAAAACGGAAAGCACAGTTTTCGAAGGTCTCGAGGGTGCTGACCCTCTGCGGTGTCAACTTACCAGCAGACTTGTTGTCAATAGCGCGCTGGTACGAGCCGCTGTGGGCAGACATTCCAGAAGCGACCGATATTACATGCACCAGTCGACGACGACGACCAGTTTAGCCCGTCCGGTCAACAGTCAGCTTGTTATCGAAGCGCTCACTGTTAGACACAAACGGTAATTTCTACCACACCTTATTAGTGGTAATACCCGTATTTTGGGCATCGGTACCAGCGCCACTAGTTAACGCGGCACTCGTCCGGCAGTTTGATCGATATCGCGTTACTGGTTTCAGAATTATTTCAGCGCAGAGCAGCAGACGTTCCGTCCTCTGTTTCGCATTTTGGGAATCACTAGATATATAAGCAGTCCTTATCTCATCGTCAAATTCTCATGTTGTTCATGTTGTTTAATTTTGTCCAATAAGTATCAAATAAATGATCCCTTTGAAATCGAAATTTTACTTTCTTTCATTGTTGCGATATTAATTATTGCCACGGCTGATTCTGAAATCCGGCTGAAGCTGAAACCATGACCTTTCATTGGTTGATCAGATTTTATTCTCTAACCCCATTGGTTAGTTTTAGCTTCAGCCGGATTTCAGCATCAGCTCTCACAATTATTTAATCGGATATTAATAAACGGCTCTTTCAAGCTGTAAGAGCGGCTCACTTAAGCTGTATAAATTATCCGTTGATCTAGTTGAGGAACGATAGTTATATTGTTAATTAGTTTGGGACAAGTGACAGAATTTGACTAGTCAAAATACAAAACCGAAGATAGCCCTGTTTAATATTAAATAATTGTTGTTGTTATTTTATTGTGGGTACCCTTATTTGGAATCATGAGTGATTTGAAGCTCGGATAGGGAGTGAGTGAAGAAGCGCGCACTTTAATGATTAATTAGGTCACTTGTAGGTTAGAATTCAGTCTTAATCGAACAACTATCGTAATAAGGGCGGCAGCACGAAGCTAATAACCCCGGTCGGAAGAACACCCCTACGCGAAAGATCAATCGCTCTCCCAAACCCAGACAATCCGACCGTAGCATTTGAAAAAGTTCTTGGTGCTGAAGACAAAGCCTAATAGTGCTTTTAATACCTAAATGAGAAAAAGAAGGATGACAAGGACAGGATGGAAGAGTTTTCAGAAAGATGGTTGCACTTTTGATAATGAAAGAATAACTGAAAAATTAAGAGATCTGAGATCCTGAAGCTTATTATTGAAAGTAAACAAAACTCCAAAAAGTCTAGTTGAATCAGAAAATCGACCTAATAAGAGTGTTACGGTCGGGAATTAAATGGGGGGTTGGGAGAGCGATTATCTTTCGCGTCCGACCGGGGGATGTTACCAGGCTTAGCTCGTACTATCGCCCTTACTACGATAGTTGTACAATTAAGACTGAATTAAGCCCACAAGTGACCTATTTTTTAATTACGCGCGCTTCTCATTCCCTATCCGAGTTTCAAACACTCGTGAATACAAATAAGGGTGCCTCTAATAGAGCAACAATAATTATTCTATTAAAGAATCGAAGGGTCGGTGTCTGTCATTTGTCTCTACTAAACTAATTAAACAATAATCGTCTCGATAATTAATTATTATTATGAACTCTCGTTCCGTTATTCACGTAATTGATCCACGGACAGCTTACTAGTTTGATCAAATCGATGCTTAAGTGAGCCGTTTATTGGAGTGTCCGATCTAATAATCAATTACGACGATAGAAGAAATAAAATACGCATTCTAATAATAAAGGGAATTCGGGAGTATACTGCTAAGATCAGTAGTATTGTCGATTTATTTCATTCGATGTTCACAACATCATGAGGAATTTGATGATGGAAGAAGAGCTACTGCTACAGTCGAACCTGGTTATAACGAATCCTACGGGACCAGAGAAAATATTCCTTATAACCAAGTTTCTTAATGAAATTCGCTATAGCCAGCCAGATACTCAAAAACGATTGGCTTGGAGAAAATTTATCTTCATTATAAACAGATCTTCGTTATAACCAGGTTCGACTGTACTTATTAATACAGTCCCGAAAAAATAATACTGGCGGTACAACCTCCTCGTCTTTTTGTACCAATAAAAATTACATGACAACAACAAACGCGTTTTTGTCATGTCTACCTTATTCAGAAAGTGTCGTGCAACATATATATTTGTTTGTCTTTTAACTTTTCGTCAAAAAACCCAATCATCAAATCGTGAAGTGCGTAGAAATTTCTAAACTAACTGGTGTCCCACTTCGATCTTGTGAACGTACTAGTAATGTCAGCTTTTGCGGGAAAAAAGTCGTTTACGAAAAATTACTCCGTTATGCGGCGTCAAATAGGAAGGATTGTCCAAGAAAATTACGGCAGAAATGAAAGTTGCACCAGAAAAAAAGCATCCAGAGCTGAATGTTACTGAACGGACTGTCCGTAATGAGCTTTCTAGACTTGGATATGCTGCAATTTTGCCCAAGCGGGTTCCCCTTTTTACGCCAAAGGCAAAGAGATTAAACTCAAGTGGACATGTGATTACCAGCATTACGACTGGCATAACGTTGTATTTTCTGATAAACCAATTATGCCTATGGTAACACATCCATTAAAAGTTCACGTTTGCGGCTGTATGGTAAAACATCCGGGGTGTTTGCTTTTACAGAAAATATAGACTGACATCTTTATAAAAAAATTTTCTTAGAGACCATTTGTATGCTAATGCTGATAGATTATGTAGAAAAGCCGGTTGGATCTTACCGTAATCGATGGCCCATTCTCTGGGGTTAGGTATCCTGGAGGAAGTAATATCTGTTGGGGCGTTTTTTCTTCATTGCAAGGTTACAGGGTTGAGAAACATCAGATAAGCTATTTTCTAAGGAAGCATGCGTTACATTATCACTAGATTCGATTTCTTTTGCAGAATAGAATACTTTATATCTTGAATCTTTTGTGGTCTCTGGAGAGCCATGATCATTGCTGGTTTCAATAGTCTACAACCGACTCTAAAATAATTTCCGTTGAATTATTAATGGGTGGTTATCTCGCGGGGTATCTGAAAATTCTTCAATATTGCCAATTGTTTCCCGTAGCTTATTCGCGATTTTAGAACGATCGATGATATACTTTTCCCACCACCTTCCCGTTTGCAGTCAATACCAATTAGCAGAAAATTTTTTTCAAGAATAGTGCTACTGAATGGGGAGTTGCTTGGAAGGACAATAAACTAAAAATAATAAATCAACGACTGTTGATGATTTTGCCTTGACGGATTTGGATTCTGAAATCACTGAAAATATACAGTGGCAGTTATTATGTTTAGCACGTCCAATGTTACTACGTGTCCACAGCATTGTTAAAAACGTTGATGATACCAAAACTGCAAGTTAAAAGCGTTAGCATTGAAAACAATACATGTTAAATGAATGGGTGCTAATACTGACAAATTTAATTTAACGAAAAGAAGGCTGTTCTTTTCAAAGACCGTCTCATCCGTAAACTTCAATTCCTGTTCTCCATGTTTTAAATAATACAGGCTAGTTAAAATAAGAGTTGCAAGAGACACAGAACTATAGTACCATACTCCTCCAAATAGAGTATGCATAATTCATGTGTCAAGCTAATACAGCAAGGTAAAGTATTGTAAGAACCGATGATCTGTTCTATCGGCATCGATAATACGAGTATGAGGAATGCCCACTGCTACATTTAATTATCTCGATTTATGTCAAAATGTATCAGTTCCTGGGCTCAAAAATGAATAATAACTGTATTAGTGCTAAGTTTGCATTCGAAACTTGAACCTGAATGCTCTTCATGTTCGCAATTTGCCTTAATGACATGATAGTAGCTAAGTAGGCAGTAAGCGTCTTTTTAAGAAATCGCAAAGTATTACCAGAGAGAAATAGCGTGGGATGCTTATCACGTGGGGGTCAAAATGTTGTTTTACTATAGTCTTTCGGCAAGAATCTTCCATTGCAATAGCTTATGCACGTTCCTATTAAGTAGATTTGTATTCCCATAGACGAACAATATTTGTTTGGACAATAAACTATGTTGACTGCGGCAGGGGCTTAACGGATACAGAAACTTTCATTTACGGTGAAACGTGCTAAGCCAGATTTGAAGTAATATTCCCCAACATTCCAACGTTTGTCTCTCCCATTTCGTTACTGGCTAATGAGAGTACAAGCACTAGAATAAGATTAGTTAGACTGTCCCTCAAAAACGGTAATGATTGCATAGCAAACTATATTTTTGGGCGCTTTGTTTGCAAATCATGATGCCTGTGACTACATCGAATAAAGTGACAAACCTGTTTTAGCCCAGACAGTGGTTTGAAAAATTCTCCCACGCCAACTTGGAATTCGGTTATATAGCTACGACAGTCAACACTCGTTCGCATTCAAAAAATCACCATTCATCAAATATCATTGTAAAAAAAAATGGTTGATTTGAATCATTGGCAATCCAAACTAGTTGGGAAAGTTTTCCTTGACGACAATACTGTTAAGCCAGACCATGTCTCCGACGCTGAGGTAAAGGAAGGATAAATATTTACGTAAGGTGGTATTATTTACCAAACTGCGTGGGCTAACTTTTGTTTGTCGTAGTGTGTACGAAAGCATGACTTGCCTGAGAAACACAGAGTAGTGCGTGAAGGCTATATGTATACTGCGGACTTTGATGAAAGCAGGTGTGTATTGTCAATTTCAATAGATTAGAATGGAATAACATGGTGTAAACAGTGTAAATAATAACTGAAAACCATTCTCCAATATGTAGATTGCAAGTTCATGTAGATAGCACTAACACTATCCATAAAGTGACCGTTGGTTAAGACTACGTAGATAATGCTTTATGCTCATCGGATGAAAATAAAAGCTTTGTATTAGTATGGCCTGTTGACCTAATGACTTGTTTATATCTGACTGTGATTGGTGGTCGGTCGGTCACATTTATTTTAGTCTCTTGTGCATGACCGAGTCCTGCCTTTCTTGAATAGTTTGACGCTTTTGATCATGAGCCAAGGTATAAAACTGTTGTCCTTTCGAGCCTTCCTGTATCGTTGAACGTTAGCTTTGTTGTATAATATGATGGCTCTAGTTAGCAGTCAGGATCAGTTTGATAAACAAAAGTCGCCTGCTGATGTAAACGCGGACGAGCCAATTGTTTCGTCTAGACTGTCAATGCTACAAACATCAATATGTGGTGTGGTTGCTGGCATGGCTTCCAGGTATATACAAAAGATATGCTAAAGTATGGTTTATGCAATCTTGCTGACGTTGTTTCTCGATCTGCCGATGGGCGAACTGAATGCTAATTAAGATTTGCAGTAGCTCCACTTGATGTCATAAAGATTAGACTACAGGTTAGCGTAATTCACTTATACTTTGTAGCTACTACAAGAGTAGATACCATGGTTAAACACTCAACTAGTCAGCGACCTGCTAATAGTAAGCATTGTGCTTTTCCCATAATCATTAATACAGCTGCAAACAGTTCGCCATGGACCGAAATATCGTGGCATGTTTCATGGACTGAAATTAATTGTCAAAGAAGAAGGGATACGAGTAAGTTTCGGCTTAATCGCTCTATAAAAAATCTACCTATTCAACCATATGATCGTTTTCCCAATCAATATACAGGCGCTATGGAAAGGCAATCTCTCAGCCGAATGTCTCTACCTTTCATATGGTGCGGTCCAGTTTTTGAGCTATCAACAAGTAGATGCTTTACTCAAACGAATGAACACATCTGTGCCAATACCGAACATATTAATGCCTTTTATTAGTGGTGCTTTGTGCGGATGTATTGCCACCGTCACGACGTATCCATTCGACTTGCTCCGAACCAGATTTGCAGCCCAAGGGAATAAAAAAATCTATAACAGTCTATCACACGCATTGAGGCAAATTTATCGCTACGAAGGCATCGGGGGGTTCTTCAAAGGAGTAAAGCCAGCAGCGATTCAAATCATGCCATACATGGGTATTAATTTCGGATGTTATGACATTATCAAGAGACGGCTGCAGGTATAACCGGAAACCGTAAATCAGTCCCCCACCATCCTTGTATACGTTATTCATACTACATCTATCTGTTCAAAACCAGAAATCCAATCAATCAAACGTAATGAGATCTATAATAGATCTAACTAGCGGTGCTCTAGCCGGATTATTCTCCAAGACGGTTGTGTTTCCACTCGACGTTGTACGGAAGCGAATGCAGATACAAGGGCCTAATAGGATGGATTACGTCGTCCATAATGTTCCCGTGTATTCAACATCCGTTCTGACCTGCATCAAGGAAATATTACATAAGGAAGGTCTGTTAGGATTGTATAAAGGACTAACGCCTGCTGCTGTTAAGGCCGCTTGTGCTAGTGCTGTTACTTTCTTCATATACGGACAAACCAGGAACTTACTTGAACGAATGAAATGAATTGGTCAGGCCAATTATGTCTTGATGCCAATTGAATGTCGCCATTATGATATCGAGGGGTTGATTTGTGACCGCCAGAGTTGAAAGAACGTTTGTAGAATAAAGGCGGGCCCTCAATAATGATAATGGATCACACGAGACCGCAAATCATAAGATTTGTGTTAGACCCCCTGACCTTGCTTTTCTACTAATGAGAGCTGACGTTTTTATTGGCAGCTAGACATGAGCCATAATTACTGGTTCGTTATTTGAACAGCACACCTCGCAACTCGTGGGGACGGTTAATGTAGTATTTATATGATTTAAAGTAGAAAGCGCGCAACTGAATGTTGTATAAAATATACTTATTTACGCGTAAGCATTCTAAAGCCGTTCAACCGTGTGGGAAGATCTACAAACAAGAGCGTGATCCATTATCGAATATGACCTTCATCAATGTGCATCTCATCTGCAAAATCCCAAAACCTGATCAACCCTAACCCGCGAAAAAAAAAAGGGGATATTTTTTCATTTGGCCCGTATTGCAGAAGGGGCCAATATAAGTTGATGCCATATTACTCGAATTGTTCGTGGCAAGTATCTTTCTGCGTCAATGATAACAGTACTGGAAGTCTTTACAGCATCCAGCCTTACTAAATACGGGTTTATGCCTTTTGACGGCTTCCCACAAACGCGGAGTCTTTGTTACACTAATAAGCAGTCTTACGTTCTCACCGTCTGCTAATTAAACTCACGTTGTGTTCATAATAATATGAATTCTATCTTATTATGACGATCTTTGATCGGCAATGTCTGTCGACTGTCGATTTTCTCCGTGTTTAGTATTTATGAACTAATTGCGTATGCCTAAACCAGTACAAGTACAACTGACAGGGGGGAAAGTTTTTTTTCCCTTACGTCTCGCGAGAAAGAGATGTTGACCTCGTCAAACCATTTCAATAGTTAATTGACCACCATCATAAGAATTTGACGATACTAAAGAATGTCGCATATAATTTCAGAGCCATGGATTCTTTCTATTATTACTCGCTTCTTTAATGAGAAGAGAGCATTCTACGAGGATCAAATTTTCCATGGACAAATTACTAACGTAAGTGCTAATCCCATTCGAGTTAATTCTAAACTTTTTTTTTTTAATGCAAAAATTCTCTACATTGAATTAACGAAATTGGTGCCTTGCGATAGATTGAGTACAGGCCACATGCGAACATCTTTAGGGCAAAGTTAAACGACCGTAATAGCATAGTTCAATGCGAATTATCTCCTTCCCCCCTAAACCGGTATGCTATCCTTTACTCGTGTCCGCGTAACTGTGCATTAAGTTGACAAACCAAAAATGTAAAAAAAAATATTTTCTCATGGGTTTATTAAGCGTGGCCGAAATGAAATTGTTCGCTCCATTTATTGTTGTGAAGGCTTTTTCTGTCATTGTGGACGCGATGCCGTCTAATGAAGAACGGATGGTTTATTTAAGTATAAAAAATTACGACGTTACTCACGGTTATATCAATCCTCAACTTTTGGCCAGCTTTACACCGATTTGGAAGGAAAAGGCAATCAAAAACGCGGTAAAAGGTACGTAACTCTATTCAGTATTTACCTATTTTCTTTACGCGATGATATACCCAAGCACAATAGTGTTGCATCGGTAAAGCCTAAATTAGTTTTATTTGATGATAATTGATTGATTTACCATGCAATTATTTATCTATCATATTGATAATCAGTCTTTACGTTGTAATCGTCATACGATAATTCAAAATCCTCTTTTATCAAATCTAGTTGGCTAACCGCATTGCATTGTCTCTCTTACCTGCACTTTTTCATCTTCATCTTATAGAGTACGCAACTGCACCGCAAATGCCGGTTGATTTGACTCTTGAGCGTTTCCTAGAAGCGATGGAATCCTCAGCATCGACCTCGTTAGACACTCGCAGGTCGTCCAGTCATATAAGCGTGTTAACTGATGATTTTCTCGAAGAACTAGGTATATCGATGACTCCAAAGTCACGTAAACAATCTGATGAATCCGCTGAGCATACACGGACAGATACGGAGGAATCTCAAACGGCAAAGGTTGCAATGAACATGCCAAAGATTCACAGCTCGCTAATCTTAAGAAGACTATTCGGAGATCGTATCACAAGTTTAGAGACATATTTGCACGAGGTGGTCGGACCGGATGTTTGCCTTGTAATCAAAGAAGATAAAGAAGATTATATTAGATTTCTTAGGGATTCGTATGCATTTGCTTACACGAAGGTGGAGCCCACTTCGGAAAGTGTAGAACGTTTTGGCCTTCCAAATGTAAGTGATAACGTGACAATCTGCATAAACTTTAAATCAGAATAAACCTTAAACTCTATGCCTCATTCAGTTAGTAGACAAGGTAATTGAAGATTCAATAATGGTCGGGAAGACATTCTTGAGAAATGTATTGCTGAACGGATATAGACAGGTATATGAACTTGCTACTCGCAGTACTAATAAGCGGAACTATATTTATTTACCAATAATTCTACGCTTATATAATAGCAACGTGTTGGCAAAGAAAAAATCACAGAGAATTTCTATCCGAATAGTCTTGTGGAATACATAAAGACTTCGACTTCATGGCAAACGCTCTTTCGTAGGTGGGCAAACGTGCATATTGATAAGAAGCAGCCAGTAGTCTTTTGTCTCATATAACACATATACTCCCTTCAATTGCCACAGAATTGGGGCTAAATTTATAGAACATCTTCTAAAGAATGCAGCAATCTTTATCGGATTGGAGAATGGCTGCTTCTTTCAGATTACTGGTAAGGAAAATGCAAATGCTACACTCTAGATACCAGAAGAAATAAATTTTCAATTTAATTTTCTAAAATTCGCTATTGTAATGAATAGGTCCTCCGATTAATCACAACCTTAATGCTACTGTTCGCACTAACCCAGCTTTCAGTAAAAAGCGTGGTAGTGCACCGGAGGTTGCTCATATTACCAGAAAGAATGTCACAAAGAAACGACGTTTGCACGAACCGAAACAAGACCTCGATCCAGATGTTTCTCAACAGGAGTCGATCGGCAAGAACTTGCCCGAAAAATCTACGATTGCTGAATCGAAAAGCACGGACGCATCGATCGCGGCAGGCAACGTTTACGAAAAGCCAACGCGAACGTATACAAATCTAACATTTTCCCCGTCAGCTCTATTTTATGCACGAGCGAGACGTACTCAGAAACAAATCTGGATAGGCCTTTCCTTCAAACGTACGTGAGAATTTTGTAAAATAATATGTAATTAATATAGCTAATATAATTCTATTGCTATTTCGCAGATATCTTTAACCGTATTGTAAAAATGAAAAAGGGGGGAAGAAAAGAGTATGGTGCCACACACGTTATGCGATACATATTTCCTAAACAGTTTGGAATGCCAAACGTCTTTGATACGGTACACCAGAAGGGAATAGTTGTAAACGCTCTCGGCAACACGTTTTATCGTGAGGCCGATATAATGGTATACATGGTTTCTCAATTATTTTGCAAACCAAGTTTTTTTATAGTTATATTAACTGACCCTTAATTAGATTGCCGGAGAGAAACCGGTCCCGAAGCATCTCGTTCATATTGGAAAAGATATCGAAAAAATCATAAATTCACACAAAAGCTGTCCGTATCCGGCATTTTATGATCAATGCTGTCCCAAGAAGGTATTTGGTTAATGATACTCGCTTGAGCTTGATCGAAATAGGGAATTCTGAATAGAATGGTAAAAAAAAAACAAAACTTATTTAGGAATTTAACGGCGACCCTTTAGCCTGTGACTCAACTTACGGCCAGGCACATTGATCACATTTCTCATGTATTGGATTAGATTCTTTCGATGTAATTTACTAATTATGAAGTTATATATATAGGTCGCGGCATTTGTTCATCGCGTCATAAGACGGCTCGTCCCTGACACGTTCTGGGGTGGCGTTGAGAATAGAAATTCTATTTTCGAGAGTAAGACAAATTAGTAGGCTAGTTTTGGATACGAATTGGATAGATTAACCAATTTCTTTCCTTTTTTTTTCTTTTTAAGAAATTTATAAATTTATTTGCTGTGGACGAAACGAGTGCACAACCCTACACGAAATGCTCCAGGGAATCAAGCTAAAGAAATGTGGTTGGCTTGTAAGAGCAGTCCAAGACCAAGATGCAGGTACGCATTGATATTTATGAAATTATGCTTGATTGCTTGTTATGACTCCAACTATCTTTGAATATAGTCGCCAAATCCCATGTAATGAGACAACTCCTTGGAGAATTTATTTGGTGGCTAATGGAATCCATTGTTTGCTGCCTCCTCCGTGTAAGCTTGCCTTTTCCATGTTTCCAGCCTTTTTTACTTTCCCACTGACCCCCGGTAAAATCTCCGGACCGTAAATAACAATTATCACTCGCAGACTTCTTTTTATATAACAGAAAGTGCCTCCCAAAAAAAGCGCGTTGTCTACTTTAGACACGACGTATGGGAAATGATTACGGAGAATAAGCGAATGGAGCTGATGAAATCAACATATGTCGAGATTCCCCAAGTATGACTAAGAAAATCTCCTTCGTTTATTGTTATTTCTCCCCCAAAATATTAAGTGTACTATTACAGGACAAGTTATCAGAATATGAGGGAAAAACTCTCGGTTACGCGACTCTTCGATTGGCTCCTAAGGTCGGCGGATTTAGACCAATCACAAATCTAAATATGCCAGTTAGACGAATAAATGGAGCCGTAAGTTGGATGTGCAATATTATAAATATAAACCCGTGTATAAAGAACAACGCTTGCGCGTGTGAAACCTGTTATTAAATTATTGGTTTGCAGCCTTCACAGATACTTAACGAAAAGGCTCCGTCTCCAAATAATTTATTATCAGATGTATTTAATATTTTGACGTTGGAAAAGGTAATTTGTTCTGTTCATAGCGCATGCAAGACTTGAAATGAAACTAGATTTTTTTAATTGAGATAAAATACTCCTTAAAGTCGCGAGTGCTCGGCGATTCCTATATCAGCGGCCTAGGAAGAGCCTACGAGCATTTAAAAGCCTTTAAAAAACGATTGACAGTCAGGTATTGTTCCCGAAATAGACAGCATGATCACTGTACAACTTTTCGGATACGAATATACATCAAATTACATTAACAGGCAATTGCTTTCGTTATGATTTCGACAGTAGCGCGTTATTGTACTTTGCAAAAGTTGATATACAAGCATGTTTTGACACGATTAACCAAAACGTCCTGATGGACATTGTCAAGGACATTGTCTTAAAGAGCGAATATTATAGAGATGCAAATGTTTGGCTCGTTCGTTCAACCAGCGATAGTATTACAAAGCATCAGATACGTCGGCCTTCATACGCTGGTGAGATTAAGTAAATGCTTATATGATAAAGAACTTATTGCAGAGGCCTATGCTTCTAATGTCGCGCGAATTTTTTTCCATCATTAGACAATTTTACACAGTTCAGCAACGTTGCGCATGAACTAGCCGAGTCCAGGCACAATGCTATCTTTGTTGATGACTGTATCTACTATAAAAAGTCGACAGACAAGCTTCTCGAACTGTTAGAAGAGCATGTGAAGAAACATGTCATCAAGGCAGGAATTATCTATACGTGTACGAAACAATATATAACAACTACTGATAGCTGTTTAATCAACTAGGTTGATGACAAATACTACAAACAGCATACTGGTATTCCGCAGGGCTCTATAATTTCAACATTGTTGTGCAGGTAAATAACTTCCGCAAAAAAAGAAGCCTCTTTTCTCTGTGAATTTAGCTAAACATCAAAATTGTTTTGCAGTTATTTCTTTAATGAAATGGAGCGAGAAAAGCTCCCGTTTGTCCGTGATGAGGACAGTGTAAGCTAGATAACAAGACGTACTTTTGCAAATAGATCTTTTAATGAATTGGTTAATGATAATAACCTTGGGGGTTTTTTACATGCATCTGTAATCTGCAGCTGCTTCTCCGCTATATTGATGACTTTTTATTTATAAGTCTCGACAAAGGAAAGGCAGAAGAATTTTTAAGGGTGATGTTTGAAGGTACTTGTGATACTTATTCATTCAAGGCAAGTTGATGGAGATGACGAGATACCTACTTTTTATTCATAGGACATTCACATTATGGATGCTTGGTAAACAAGACAAAGAGTATAACAAACTTTGAGACAGAAATCTGTGGACATAAAATGGGTGATGGCATGGTTGTTGAAGAACCTATTGGTGAGCATTATCAACATGATGTATTGATACATTTTAGAAAACTAGAATCTAACCACTTGTATATTGATATATTCTTTGTTAGATTTCTCATGGTGTGGTGTCCTGATAAATACAAAGACCTTGGAAGTGAAGTGCGATTATTCCCGATATGTGGACATGCGTATCCTTTATGTGCAAGTGCAAAAAAATTTTTATTTTTTTTTACATTCTTTGCACTAAATTCAGTGTCAACCAAGTTGTCTTGTTCTTAACATATTCTGTTTGGTAGACGTGAAAGATACAATCTCAGTCAGTATGCATACCTCCATTAAGGACCTCAAAAACAAGCTGATTCAGTGTGTGGTTTTCATTATGTTGTCTGATTGTCACGGATAATGGGACGAAATGTCTGAACGTGTCCATTAATTCATTTGTAGGATGATGCATCCTGGTTGGCAGGACATTTTTGTCAGCTTGGACTTGAACACCATACAGACAGTCTTCCTCAACCTCTATCAGAATTACATAGTGGCAGCAATCAAGGTATCTGTTGAGTGATTCTTAATATACAATAACTAATTTATTTGTATCTTCTTATATTTAGTTCCGTCATTATCTCCAGGCACTGAGACGATCTGGTTACCATTCGGATGAGGAGCGTGTTGCTGGTATGCATTGGATGACAGTTTTTTGCCAATAACCGTCGGCCCTAAAGCCAGTTTCTTCTGCAGAAGCTATATACTACGCGTGCGAATATCCGTGCGTGCTGAAGGCGGGAAGTCCTATGTTTGTACCGCGCTTTAGGAAACGGCAACTTAAATGGTATGTGTAATTATTGTATTGCTATGCACTGGGAGCTCTTGTTTTATTGATATCCATATCCTAATAGGCTTGGGACACATGCGTTTCTCCGTGTATTTAAAATGATCAAAAGACAATACCCATGCCTAGTTAAGAATTTGAAGATAGTTAAGCATCAGTATTGCCGAGAAGATGTCGAGGTACTTTATTTTGCTTCTGACATAAATAACAGCGAGACTTTGAAGACATTACTATACGGTGCTGATATTCAAAATCTGACCGTGGATAAATAGCATGCATGGCCTTTAAAGGTTATTCATTGCAGAACATTTGCTGTCAATAAACAAATACATATTTATGCTTCATTATTATTAATACACTTACAGATATTTTAATTATTCATCGCTGCTTTATCTTATCACATTGATGATACATTATAAAATACATGCAAGGTTGCCAAGTTTGTAATATTATATATTATGGCTGATGCATTTATATTGAAATACTCTAAAAACGCAAGCCAAAAATTCAAAGGAAAAGGTTGGAATAAATGTCCCAAACACATCAGTCATATTGTACAGAGTTTCCTGAAACGAATGTCATAAAAGTAATTTGACAGACTATCAAACGGTTCAGACCTTAATCCTAGTGAAAATGTATCAACCATAATGTAGAAGTGATGTATGCCTAAAAATATTGAGCATCCACAAATTAGGCACATCAGCTATGTCAATGAAACGTTATAAGTGTTACATTTTTAGTGAGAACGATATCATCTTTTACGTAGGAGTGTTCACCAACCACCAAGCTTAGCTTATACTACCGCCCTAGCTGTACTATGCTTTGAGTGATCTATAAAATTAATAAATTAATTATTCACGCGTTTAATCAATCCGTAATTTATCCAAATAAGGGTACCAACGATTATCGTTGAACCGAAGGGTTGACTAGTCAATATTTCCATCGCTCACTATCAATAAGCCTAGGTTGTGTCGATAGATTATCCGCGTAATTGCGTACCAATACCTTTCGAATGTTTCTGCTCTAATCGATAGTCCGTATCGTAATTGATTTCAAAGGGCAATTATTTAATAAATATCACGGAATTAACTCGATAATTCTTGACGATGGAATTCGACCCGTGTTTATATCTTTTTCGCGGTCGATAATTTCTGCGTATTTCTATTTTGTGCTTGTATACCGTGTCAGATTTTAGGGCAGCGTCTAAATTTACCCCGTGTCAGAAAAGCGGGCTACGGCTATGCACAGTAAATTAGAAGTTGCTTATCGATCAGGTGGTTTGTTTCGACATTAGGTATTAGTATTAGAGGATGTGACTTTAACTTGCCGATCCGATTCAAGCATAATTACTTTTATAATAAATATTAATGGAGTATCGGCAAATATCCCACATGGTTTTCTAATTCATTTATCAAATTATATGTGCGAATATAAGGAAAATCGAATTAGTTATGATTAAAATTTGTTAACAAGACTACTACTTTCGAGCTTTAATGTAATTTTTTTTGCACCTTGTATACACGTTACTGAGAAGCTGGCAAAGAAATTTGATACAGCAATATAGAAAACAATATTAAATTGGTCATTTCTTCCGCAGCAGTCACCTGATGCACTATACAAACTGTTTATATGTCTTAGATTCGAACAATCAATTATTCGAATGCCATGAGAGTAAATAGATCAATAATCCATATAAAATGGAAGACAAATATAGATAGAGTACGTATGATTTTGAACGGAAAATAGTACGGGTATAATCGGCTGAACGGCTTAATATTAAGCCATTAAATTGAGGCATTATCTATAAAAAAAAAATTACTAGTATTAGCAATGCCATTAGTGAATATGTTTTAGTTGTCTTTTACAAATGACAATGATTAAAAGTAGCACTCACATATAATGAACGCGCCTTCTTATATATTTGATTAGTTAAAGCAATTGTTAAACCTAACTGGATTTGAATCTCATAATAATCGACGGCAAAGTAAACGATGCAACAGAACAGACATTTACGTTCTTTTTATCAAATGTGAAGTAGATGACAATTTGGTCAAATATAGAAATGATAGTTACTATTACTTGGAATATGCCATCAACATTTTTCTCTTCAATCAGGGCAAACTTTTATCTTAAAAATCTGAAGAGACAGAATTCAAAGCAAAGGCTCGTATTTAACTAGCCAGTTGTATTAAAATATGGAGGACGCAAACAAGAATTGGAATTTACGGATGAGACGGCTCTTGGGTAGGTTGTGTAAAGACAATAATACGATTAATAGTTGGTGACGTATTTCTTCCTCATTTCTGCGCCGCTATCATCGAACACATTTGTAGGTGGTAATCAGTCTTACCGAAATGGACAAATATCGATATCCGCAGTGACAGCAAAATCGACCGCTTTTAGACAATCGGCAAAATATAATATTAGAATCATTAACATCACTCAAGCGCCATATACTCTCACAAATATTATCAGTGTTCTGCTACGACGTACATGCAAGCATTGGACAAATTTAGAACATGTAGATCATACGTAATATCAAGAATTGGAATTATTTATTTCCGGGGTAAGCAATTATCGATATTATTAATTTTAATTAATTAAAGTGATTGATTCTTATTCTGTTACATGTTTAACAAATCCACGCCAAGATTCGAATTTGGCATTACAAACAAAAAAGTGCATGCTTGTTATGCAACATGCTAACAATGGTAGTTTTTGGTCAACTATTAACCAATTGCAAAGAAAATTTTACGTGACACGAAATCCTTGCTTATTTACAGAGTGTATCATCTGCAATACGGTAACGCATTGATGTCAGCGTTGGACCTTGGTCACTTTGATGATGTTCAATTGTTTGATATTTGAGGCATTGCTTGCATATTTTGGATTGCTGCTCTGAATAGCTTGTTGTTATATAAATTAGTAATTATCTATCAGACACTTTTATATGGCGCTATTACTAAAGTATGTATGGTGCGAATTTTGGAACAAGGAGATGACAATCTGTAGTTGATTTGAAGTCATTGTAATTAGTAGTAATTTTATGTGATTGAAGTTGAGTTAAAGGATAAAACTTAACTCTGCTTCTATTTTATTCAAAGAATTTCAGGATTAGATGACGTTATTCATGTTATCGTTTTCCGTAATATGACAGCTTTAGGATTAGTATAAAAATAATTGTTTGTCTAAATAAAAATTTATATAAATTTTCTTTTCTACTTTACGAGTGTTAAACAAGATTGTCACTACCACTACTATCATCTACATCATTACCATTAATATAACAATTATCACCAAAGAGTCTTTTATCCAAAATTTCCAATTCGTTGATATTCCACAAGTCTTAAAAGGATTCTATAATAATTTTGTCAAAAATATCTTAACCGGAAATCCTTAACCCACAAACGCACATGATTAAACCTGGCGTGGCGAAGATTTCTTCTCCTGCGGCCATCCAGGCATATGAAGGTTATCCTTAAATGGCTATTTATCGCGACATCGAATGGTTGGTCAATCCACCTAGAATTACTGCGAGATGAAAGTCACCAAATAGACCTTTAAAGAATCGTCTACAAGCAACTTTCGATTTTTATGTATATTGAATAACCACTCTCGACAATTGACAAGAAAAAAAACATTAGAAAATTAATTAATTGAGTGTCGTAAAGTGAATATTAATATTAATATATTGCCCTGTGACGCTACTCAACAAGTTTTCTAATTCCAAATCCTTCGCATATTTATTGCATTGCAGTTACTGGCTGAAATGAAAAGTCTCTATATAATGACGTAAAGAGGCGTTGATTAGAATGTTCGTCTTTTTATTCGAGTAACACTAATTTATACTGGCGTCTCACCAGCATTTTTTAAATACTGCGGATAACAAAAATAATAAAAAAGGTAGAAGATGTAACTATAACTGCAATTACTGTGCTTGCTTCATTTACTGCAATGCGATGCCTCGCCCTAACACTCTCGCAAGTGACCTAAAGTTGGTTATCAATGACCCTCGATACAGCGACATAAAAATAAAATGCTCTGATGGAGAACTCCACGCCAGCCGTATCATTCTAGCGGCTCGGTGTCGCTACTTTAATCAAATGATATATGCACCGGAAGATACCAACCAGAATTCAGAAATCAATTCGTTCATACGACGATTCTCTGAAGGAATCAAAGTCGACGATTCCGAAATCGTACTAGGAGAGCTAACAACAGCGGCCATGAAAATCGTGTTAGAATTTATATACACCGATTCGATCGAAAAGGACTCTGTTACTGTCGACACTTTGGTTGATATATTCTACGCTGCGTATTATGTTGGACTTGATGAATTACAAAAGACAATTATTTCGATTGCCAAAAAACGGATACGCAATAAAAGCATGAACGACTTGGCATTGCTGCTATCCAAGGCTGTAGCGACATTGGGTAGTTCTCGAACCAATATGCTCTACGATCTCTTGCTGGAGCATCTCGGCAAGAAATCTCTAGACCAAATCACTTATAGTAATATCACAGTAGATGCTTTGTTGGTTTTGATGAAGGTGACTGGAGGGAATGCAAAGTTTACATTCGTGACGTCGGAATATGCGCTGCTTCGATACGTTATATTGCATACGGCGGCTCGAACGTCCGACTCGATATTCGAATTGTTGCGATCTCGGTTACCTACGCAAGCAGCGTTGAAAAAGCTCGACGATTCTGAAAAGCAACGGGTGGTTGAAGGTGTTTCGTTAGAAATCCAAGACTTGCAAAAGGTTAATGATCAGATACAGCAGTTTATACCTTTGATTGATTTACGGAGAATCGAAGTCAGCGTTGTTGCCAGTTACATCGAACCTCTTGGTATAATATCAGCAGACGTTATCAATCAGTTGTATCGATATTATGCACTAGGCAATATTCCATTACCGCAGATGCGTGATGGGATGATTCTGCAGTGGGATCCAAAGCATTGTGGTGATGGCCTTGATATTGCCGAAGACGGGTGCGTCGTAGTGACAGCCCCTAATACAAAGACTAGACCTTCTATTCGAGCCAACAAGTTGTTTTACGGATCCGAGGTGTATGAGTGGGACATAATTGTCGAACAGCCATGTAACTACGTATGGATTGGCGTTGTTAGCGCTGAGTGTGTTGATTTCAATGGGTTCTTTGGTACAAGTGCCCATGGGTGGGCCATTGGATCTAACGGATACAAGTGTACGAACAATGAATACAATAGATATGGGCAGCCTTTTGGAAAGGGAGCAATCGTCACGGTACATCTAGACCTGAACAACAAGAAAATTTCATTTACGATCAATGGATACGATTATTCTGCTGCATATTATACTCTTCCTGGCCGTCTTTATCCTGCTGTTTCCATAGATCATCCGGGTCAGTTGAGGATTAGACCGCATAAAATTAAAAGTAAAAAGTGAGCATTTGAAAAATAAACTGACACAAACTACGTATCGCTAAACGTCAACCATTATCGTTATCATTATCGTTATCGTTATATCATTGCACTGTCTAAAAATGATAAAAATTTCGCGGACAATCGCGATATCTATTATATCATATCACATATATTACGTACAATTTGGACAATGCATGTGGACTTTTTGAGTTAGATTGTGTAATTATTAGGATATTTCGCTATTGTTTATGTTTGTGCCATCAAGTCATTATCGTTACCCCTTTATTGGTGGAAATCTACAAACACTTATTTATGTTATTGCATTTGGAATGTTCTTATCAGTCAGCGTTGATTTGTCGTCGACATGCAAACAAATCATTATTTTCAACACCTATTAAAAAATAGAACACTCACGTAGTTTTCGTATTGTCAGTTTTATTACAAGTCGACACTGTCACCTTAACAATAACATATACAAATAAAACGAAATACACAGTAATAATAATGAGTAAAAAATTCGGCCTTTGTATTATCAATTGTTAGGCACATTCAAAATCGTAAAATAATAGTAAGATAATAATAATAATAATAAAGTCCATCGATTAAAAAAAGCTTATTCGCGTGAAAACTATCGTTGAGCGAGAAAAAAAAAAGTATATATTTTCCACATTGATTGTGCATCGCGAGAGTAACTCTTGAGCAAAAAGTCCTTGTGTATTAAATTCTTTTTTCTATCTCCAAAGCGCTATCGTCGGAAAAACGACCGCTAACTCATTTCCAGCTCTACGCTTTTCCCAAACACACAAAATTCAATCCCAATCGTATGAAATAACAGAAATTTATATTTTGTAGAGTAAGGAAAGGAGAAAAGGGGTGGGGGGTTATTATACAATCGAGATAAAAATACAAAACCATTTATTTATACCACTTTTTAAAAAAGTTGAACCCCAGTAGTGTTTTGAATGGCCCACAAAAAATATAACCCGTCTAAGAAAAATGAAGATAGAATTTATGCTGAAACTATATATATTAGTGAATGCGTAAAAATATAAATGTGGATATATAGCAGATATGTTTCATATAGAGAGCAAAGATTTTACACAATCGTGACGTTGGTGTCGTTGCCCTGATGGACTGTCTCTTCCTTGATTGACTTTGTCTCGCCAGTCCTTGTATTGACGGTAATGAGACGATCAACGTGGTAGTAAGCCAATTCACCGAGTTCAGCTTCGTCAAGACCTCGAGTTTCTGTTTCATGATCAGCACGAATAGCAAGACCTGGAATCTTGTCCATGAGAAAGAGGATAATGTAGGTGAGAGTGAAAGAGTAGCTCATGCCAGCGGCAGAATCGGCAAGTTGACGAGGTACTTGAATCCAGTTGCCATCAAGCCAACCACCATCGATCGGTACTGCTGCAGTGTCGAGCATGACAATTTTATTCTGGGCGAAGATACCAGTCAAGATGTTGCCAGTGAGACCGCCAATACCGTGGACAGCGAACACATCCAAAGCATCGTCAAAGTCGAAAATGTGCTTCAATTTTACGGCCATGTTGCAGCAAATACCAGCAGCGACACCAAAGGCAACTGCAGCTGGTGGTCCGACGAAACCAGATCCAGGGGTGATAGCTACAAGACCAGCGACACAACCAGAACAGAATCCAACAACAGAAAGTTTACGTTCCAAACGGTAATCCAATAACATCCAGGTAAGACCGCCGACAGCAGTTGCCAAGTTTGTTACGAATGAAGCCATAGCAGCACGAGCACTAGCGTCACCAGCTGAACCACCGTTGAACCCAAACCAACCGAACCAGAGGAAAACGGTTCCAAGAACGACGTTGGCAACATTGTGGGGCTTGAATTCATCAGTTCCGTGACCGTGTCGTTTACCGACAATGATACAGTATGCAAGAGCAGCAGCACCAGATGAAATGTGGACAGGCGTACCACCGGCGAAATCAAGAACACCGAGTTGGAATGCCCAACCCTGTGGATTCCATGTCCAGCAAGCAATGGGATCGTAAACAATAGTCGACCATATAAAGATGAAGATGATGGCAGGAACGATGCGGCCACGTTCGGCGGCTGAACCGATGGCGAGTGCTGGCGTGATCGCGGCAAACATGCCTTGGTAGACGGCGAAGAGGATTGACGTGAGAGCTGTTGCGGTAGTTGATGTATCACTACCCACATCCATAAAGAATGCATTTTCGAGATTGCCGATGAACTTGCCGGCGTTTGAGTTGAAAGCTAAACTGTAACCCCATAACCACCACTGTTTGAAAGAAAGGGTGCGTGTGTTAAATTACATAGATATGCGAAAATCATGCGTGGCGCAGTGTAACAGCAAAACTCACCTGGAATGATACGACAGCAAGAGATAGCATGGATAACATGATGAGCGATAGAGCATTCTTGCTGCGAGCAAGACCACTGTAGAAGTAACCGACACCCGGAATCATTATCATGACGAGTGCGGTAGATGTAAGAAGCCAAGCGGCATCCCCGGGATTAAGCGGGACGGGAGCAGGAGTGTCCGTCGAATTAGCTGTACCGTTGGACCCCATAGTTACTACTTATTGGTTTATTGTGATGAAATTAAAGTGTAAAGGGGAGAGAGAAAGGTGTGTGTGTGTGAGGGACAGTGAGAGCAAGGTTACTTATAGTAAAAGCCAGCTTGCGAAAGAAGGATATATAAAGATCGTAATCCGTAGGACAGTCGAGTGTGATAAAAACGAATGTTGCGTATATACCAAATAAAGTTGGTAACGAAGAAGTCAGGATGAGCGAAATGCAATATCTTTATATAGGTTTTTTTTTGGTCGACAACAAGAGATCAACGAGATCTTTAATCATAACAGATACACAGAAAATATGTGTGGTTTGATTAAATATACACAAACTAATTTAATTAATGATCATTGATTTAATTTATTAATTTATTCGTATATACTGTATATTTATACATCAACAAAAATGTTGTGGAACATTTATCACGTTGACTTATCTTTTGTGCTACTTTGTGAAAAAGTTAAATAGATAAACACCAGTATTGAATAGCTATATATACTATGAGCACATGATTGTCTTTCCTTTTCAATAGATTCATTGTAGAACGACGATAACAGTTTGCACTAATGGGGAAGTCTAGAAAACTTAATCTTTTGGATTTGCTAAACCGGATGTGATAAAAAAGAGACACGAGGCGTAGACAATTGCAGTTACAACATGGGTTTTTTGTCTCGTATCTTGCCGAAACAATGATTTCCCGTTTTTCCAGCAGATATGCAAGATCATCCATATAGTACAATGTACGGAAGCTCCGATAACGTTTATTCTCCGTATATTTACAACTTCTCTATTAGAAAAACAATAGCAACAACACAGCTAGAATATGCCGTATAAAAAAAATAGTTATACCAAACCACACACAGTCTCTCGCCAATATATCGATTATCAAACACCAGCCGTAGGACATATGATATCCTGACATCCAATGATATTGTCATGCTAGTTTAAGTAGTTTCTCTTATCAAAAGTGACACAAATTTACCTTATATGTATTAGATTTGCGCCCAACTAGCCTATCCAAGAAATCCAAGAAATGGATAGCGGCGGGTGGTTTTCCGTATTAGGAAAGTCGAAATTCTATCAGGGAGCACACAGTTCCGATAAATTTACACAAGTCATCGTCGCACAAAAGTGTATGGTATAACGCGACCGCCACAATTATGGGTTTTTACAAGTATTAGTCAAGTGCAGTTAACGAATGGTGTATCAAAACATAAATTACTTCATAAAACTTTTGTATTCACATTATAAGTATCCTCATAGTGGTAGTCTCATAGTGGTAGTTTCGTATCAGCCCTTTTTTACAGACGAATGGCAAATTAACGCGTGTTTCTCATAGTAATGGCTGTATTCCCTTTTCTAGGAATCGATACTCGACCGCACCATCAAACAACATGCTCGATAACATGCTCGATATACTCAGCATATGATATGATATACTCATCATATTCAAAGCTTAAATATGATGCTGTGTACCTTGTGGCGCGTTACGTTCCACTTTATATAACAACAAGTATTCTGTTTATATTACTAATGTACAATCGACTAATCAGCTATCGTGCGAATAATGAGTAAAACTATGTATGCTGTACATCATTTTCACATGTATTATGAATCCACTGATCTCGGCCAATAAAAGTTAGTTATATGAATTGAAAAGTCAAACTTGAAGAGTTTTGGTCGTCAATTGATGGAAGGTTTCAACTGTTAAATTGGATACGATGTAATTAATTTGAGTTTAATTCCTGACTAATAAATTGAAAGACATTTTGACACAACTACATATTGCATTTCTTATCAACATTTTCAATTCCAAAAAAAGTTAAGGTTGGTGCAAACGGACTTGTGCGAAAGAAAAAGATAACGTCAAATTCATGATTATCACTGATGATCCTTCTTCCCCATTACTCATTCCCTTTACGTATTCAATCCTGATATATAAAGTTATACAAAGTCATCTTTTTAGGATAGCACGGCGATATCAGTGCATTATCATATCGTAAACAAGACCATGCGGATGTGGACTTGTTTAGAGAGATTGTACTAGGGCAGGATATTTTTTGGTTCGTCCGCTTCAAGTCCGTCTGGGTCAGCGTGAAGTTGATCATTGTATGCGGGAATATGGGTATTTATTATATCCTATCATGGATAAGCACCCACACATCCACCCATTCATCCATTCATCCATCAATACACATACGCGAATGCACACTCACACACACATCTCTCTCACCCCTACGAGTGCCGATTCACAAGTATCGGTATCTGTTTGTTCACAACGATCAGTAACAATAAATAAATGAAAGTATATAAAGTGTGTTTATAGAAAAATGACGAATTCTACAGAAAAATCTCCGAACAAATGTCGAAACGCTTTGTGCGAGGCTGTGGAATTCTGATAGTGGTATTTATTTCCATTGGTGTAAAATTCAAGTATCATTGACCAATAAAAGCATACGGAAATATCTTAAGGAAAAAAAAGATGGATTTCCTGCATGATTAGATCTGTGTAATCTTGTGCAATCTTGTGATCTCAATCTGACATTCCAAGAGCGATAAGCATATCGATATCGATAAGGGTTTCCATTTTCTTTATCCTCCCTCTTCAAAAATACTCTAATGTAAACGAATTGTAAAGTAGACCGACACACATAAAATTCTATTAGCATGCAGTCTGTAACGAAAAACAAACAAAACGCGCGCATGTTTATGAAAAACCATATCGTCATACAAATATCAGAGTAAATTTCTTGGCCCTTTTATTTCTATGGTGTATTCGGTTCGCATGCTTGGTCAACTTTTCTTCTTCCTTACTATTACTACTCATACAACAATATCAAACAATATGGCAGCTTATCAGATGTCGATCACTTCTTATCATTGTTCCATTAGCTTTGCGGCAAGATGTGATTGTCTGCAAGCGCTGTATGCTTGCTTATCAATCAAAAAGAAAAAGAAAAAGATACTAACTGCATGTGTTACTCCCAATAACATCGATTCTGTAGCAATTATTAAGTCTTGTTTATTTCTATTATAAATGTTGTATGACTAACAGTTAAATTTTTTTTCCCTGTTCTACAAATAGATGGTGATATTTTTATTAGTCCAAGAGATCGAAAGATCGAAAAAGAAAGGTACTGTCTTGTGTGTCAATAGACTACAGGTTTTAAAATGTCTCATATAAATTAAAATAACCACTTGTTTGGGGGCACAACACTCAAGACTGTTTTACAATTCCGGTACCCCCACAGGAACGATTACGTAGTCGAATGACGAAAAACGACAGACAACTCAAGTAATGAAATTTGTCAATTTATTTTATTAATTGGCGACTCAAACAGTAACAAAACTTAAATTTACTTTTACTTTTTTGTGTCCTCTCTCAATTGGAGTCGCACTTTGCCAGGATATCGTAATGACGCCGCAGGATATACTTTGGCAGGAAGACCCGTGAATGCGTTTTCATACTTCACTCCATTAATAGTGAATCCACACGTCCTTTGGTTCATGTCCAAATGAACAGTAACAGTAGTACCATCACCAAATGCAACACCATACTGACTGCTAGATGCCGGTGGGTTATATTTCGTCCCATTGGATCCTATTACCCATGCGTCTTGCGTTCCCAAAAACTTTCCAAAATCTATTCCTTCCGTGCATACTCCAATCCACATGACTGAACAAGTTCGAACTATCACAAAATCCCATTCGTACACTCCGTTGTCACAAATAGGCAGCTTTGCACTAATCGATTGATGAGCCTGGCATCGAGAATGTGTCTCTGCTAATGCATTATTGGCAGATATTATTAGCTTGTCACCACATTTAAATTTGTCCCAATGGAGTTCTTCATCCCATCGCAATGTAGATGACGTGGCCAACTCGGAAATAGCAGTCGGTAGAGGGACGGCTTTTGGATCCCCTCGTCGGCATGAAAGTGGCCCTTTGTTCCGCGCTTGCACTCTGTATGTCTCGAGAAGCGTTTCTTTGGGTATTATGTCTAAAGGTTCTATTACATCTTGAAGTACTTCGGCTTTGATCCTTCTAAAATCTACGTATTGGCATACTGGAGATACAACGCCGGCAAATTTATTTAGAAACACTTGATACGATTGGTCATTGACAATATTGTCCGTCTGTGTCCATTCGGTAAAATCATTCATGTGATTTGAGCGAGGGAGATTGGAGTCGAGAAGACTTGCTAAATCAGGCGACACCTCAAGTGCGCCCCATATCATGATATATCTAAACACGTCGTATTCATCTGTTGCAAAAAAGATTGCCTCGTCGCGCATGGTCAATGACAATAAAACTTGCAGAGATCTCGACGTGAACTTTTTGCTATCTATGGCTGTTAATTGCGAACATACGATATATCTACTCAACAAGTAAAACAGCCTATTTACCAATTCAGCATCCGGCATTGCTTCCAATGCCTTGGACAACAAATCCACCGCATAGTCTGTTGTTTGCGTGGTCAGTTTACTATCGATAAAGTTCAATATGTGATCCTGTAATGGTGTGATCATAAAGTAATCGGCTGCTGCGTATGCTATGATTGTGTTTTCGAGCGTTAACGATTCGGGCGCAAGTGTATCGGTGTAAATATATTCAAGGATTACTTTCATGGCAGCGCATTTTATGGTTGGAAACGAAATCTCGTTTGCATTCGTTTCTCGCATTCCGTTATACAAAAGACGGTCGAGCATTTCACAACGCGTCGCGAGGAGTGCACGACAACCGTACAGGACGTCATCTTCGCACATGAGTTTTATGTCACTAATTGAAATAGAATGCCATTGTCACACACCATTTCGATGCCAACTTTTGACAAATACATCAATTGACTACCTGTATCGGGGATTATTCAAAGCACTTCTTAAATCGTCTACCAACGAGTCTCCTTTCTTCCATCTGTTGATAAGGGCTTTGATAACCATAATATGTAGTCAGTTGCTTCACCAAGGATTTTTCTGCTGTTAAACAGGCTGTACCCTTTACTATTATCCTTGATCCCGTATATTCACATTTATAGTTTATGCTCTTCTTTATGAGATTTCCTTTCGCCTTTGTATGTAGCCAATTACAGATTTATTCATAAATCATATGACAAAAGGGTCTTGTCGTACAACCGTTACTTGAAAGATTCGAATAATGGGGATTCTATTTAACATTAAATGTATATGTCGCAGCATTGTGGTGATAAAGGCGTCTCACACCTTTTCATAGTTAACCTAAAAAAAGGAAAAGAAAAACAACACGGTCTTTACCAGCTGACCATGGTCAAACAAAGAAAACAGTGCTGCGGCTTCGATCTGAAACTTCTATTCGGATCTATGTCCACACTTGTTCTATGAAATCACCCCCGCTTCCTTGTTGCTTTATTCAGAATAAATGAGTCGCAAAAAGAGAGAATGACGATAGTGACACAAACTGAGGTGCAACTTTGTGAGACATATTATATGGCTTCTACATAAGGAAGGCCAAAAATATTATGATTCCAGAAAATTCGTTAATATTAATATTAATTAATATTAATATTAAATTTGTATTTAAATCAAAACTGAGGTTTCGAGGTCTTTATTTAAATCAAAACTGATATACAGACTCACGCATGGATAGATCAGTGTTATTTCCATGGGCTTTCAAATTAATGTGATCTTCGCCTATGCTTCGGAGTAATTACTTCGGAAAGACACCCTTAAGCGGCACTTTTCATTTGGAAAGATCATCATACTTTGGTACCGAGAAAAGTCGCATCCAAAATAAGAACATTGTGCTCGAGTACCTCGATCGTTATGGCGATGCCTCCAACTTTTACTTTTCGCGACATTTGACTGTGTCACTTAATGCTAAAAAACAAACCTTTTCTTCTCTCTCTCGATGCGTTAGTATGTTACTAGGAATCACGTAATGATAAATAATGCTTGTTGATTCGATCATTTATGGAATAAACTGGACATTTATTGCAGATATAATTCATCTTCCAAACCCAAGTTTGCTTGCGTCTGACGTATTGTTATTCTAATTTGGCGTGTCTATTTTTTAGCATGTTTCCATTTAAATTCCATATGGTTTAGTTCTACTGCAAGATTTCCTTTTTACGCCTGAGAAATTCTCCTCTTCTAGGCATTGGTCTGTGTTTATTTGATTGAATTACATATTAGTCCCTTTTTTTTATCCAGTTTTGCTAGTCATATCAAGCTAGAGGACAGGAATGGAGAAACACATGGTTTCCTAGTCTGCATAGACAACCTGTTAGGATGCCCCACATTGATTGAGCAAATCAATCTATAATCAGTCTAATCTTACATTGTAAACTATTTATTGTCAAAAGACTGTCTTCCGATTGTATTGACGCACCTGAGGGTTGTTGTCGGACTGCTGGAAAGGCAAGATATTTGTAAGTAACAGAATATAAAGATACTATACCGTTAGGATTGCTTACAGTTCACGTAAGTAGTAGCTTTATTATATGACGACCTAATTACGTGGCAATATTACAAAGTATACATACGACAGTCTTTATAGGTAAATTCTTATTATAATTATAACTTATACTTAAATTATCGAATAGCGAACAACATGTAACCGATGTCCCAAATAGCTATATTGTAACACTTTTCTCTTATTACTGTCTTTACAAAAAAAATTATTATAGCTACATTTGAAATGGTATTCAATCTTTTCGATCAAAGAAAGGTGGACTTACATAGTTGTTGTAAAACCAAAGCAAGGTAGAATGAAGCTCTTTTGCTGAGTTTAGTTTTGCTATTCTAGTTGTGTTTTGAATGGAACATTATTTACACCCGTCTCATCGTATTAAATCTGCTCACTTTAGGTTAACCTCAAATTAAAATGAAAACAGAAAGGTAATTAACCCGATTGATTGATCCGGATACTAACACCGTGTAACTCTTTCAAATATCACTTGTAAAGAGTTTTAATCTAAAAGAACAACTGATCTTCACATCGTGAAAATTCACCATCAATGTGTCTTCTTGTTTGTAAATCATTCAGCTTCAGTGTCAACAATGTGGAGCGTAAACTTCAGCCTTTAAATGGAAACAATTAAATGAACAGCGCATGCTTGAGTTTCGATCAAAATGAGAAACCTAGTTCCCTGAGATCGATAAGGGGACCTCTATCATTTTCATCAGGGAAAATAGATCACGTGTTCACTCGGTCTACGTTACCATGGCAAAAGAATGAGCTTATGGGCAGAGCCATTAATTAATGGCTGGTTTTTTTTCACAAATATTTCCCATAATTAGCTTACGCCACTAAATTTTTTTCTTGGCCAATTGTCATAGGATTCAACGAAGAACTTTTTATAATACACTATATGTTCAGTTAAATTTGCTCCTTTTAATTGGTAAGGAATGCAGGCATTGCAGATTAGCCAAGAAAGTAGTTGTTTATGAGAACTCTCTCTGAACACTTGCTTAGTGTGCACTGGCAGAAGGAGACAGAAAACAAAGATCAAGTTTATATGATTTGCGGAAAAACCATCCACCACTTTATTCGTAATAGCAAAGTTAAAAATGACGACACCTAAGTCTACAACTCGTTAATCGATCTTATGCCTATTTAGAATCTTGCGAATCAAACATCTCGTCATTTGATCGCTCATCTATTCTCTGATATTCAGTATTTCCAAGATTTTCTTGCTATGTTTTGAAAGTTTAGA